>PVKC010022403.1:0-17744 GCA_004027635.1 Crocidura indochinensis
GGGTTTCAGTCTGGTTGACCTATCAAATGTTGATAGGGCCGTGTTGAGGTCTCCTACAATTATTGTGTTATTATTGATTTCTTCTTTCAGATTTGTCAGCAGTTGTATTAGAAAATTTGCTGGTCTGTCATTGGGTGCATATATGTTTAATAGTCTGATTTCTTCCTGTTGCACATATCCCTTGATTAGTATATAGTGTTCATCTTTGTCCCTTACCACTTTTCTAAGTATAAAGTTGGTGTCATCAGATATTAATATGGCTACCCCAGAGTCTTTTCTCCCACTTCACATTAATTACCTGTAACAAGAAGGTACCATAATGTGTTAGTATCATGGATGCTTTAGTTTCTCCTAATACCTATCAGAGTAGGTAAGACAGAAAATGGACCTTTAATGAATGTGGAGGTATCATTGTGTCCTTGATATTGTTCTGATAAAAGTCAGAGAAAAGGTAGGAGCAATACAACAGAGGGTAAAGGGCTTGTATAAGGCCAATATGGAGTCAATTCACTTCCTTCCATATGGTTTTTGAAATCCTCCAAGAAGTTAGTGATCCTGAGCACAGAGCCAGGAGTAATTCCTAAGCACAGCCCCACACCACCATAAAAAAATACAGATCAGAATGTCTAAAGTCTGGTAAAAACAAAAGTGAACAACTCTAACTTTAACTCTACAAAGGAGGATACATCACTCTAAAATGGAGTCATAACAGTTCCAGGCTGTGTTTGATGATGTTATAACTCTAATGGAGGTGGCCAAAAGGAGAAAGTTGAGGGAATGAAGACAAGTCTTCCTGGGCTTTAAGTGTGAGGATGAGAAATAGAGATGATTGTCATAACGAGGTAACTGACTAGAGGGGACAGTCACTGTCCAATTTTAACTATTCATAGTTTTATGGGAATATATGGGCAAAGAGAGCACAGCTTCAGATTTCTAAAAAACAAAACAAAACAAACAAAAAACTAAACCAACGTCAAGAATTGTAAAATCTAGGCTAGAGATAGCACAGCAATAGGAGGTTTGCCTTGTACTCAGTTGATCCAGGACAGATGTTAGTTTGAATCCTGGCATCCCATATTGTCCCACGAGCCTGCGAGGAACGATTTCTGAGCACAGAGTCAGGAGTAATCATTGAGTGCCACCGGGTGTGAACCCCACTCCCCACCAAAAAAAGAATTGTAAACTCACTCCCAATTTTTAAGTGTTGGCAATTAAATCAAGTATATATTGAAAAATAAATATTGTAAGCCCAAACCAAACATACTCTTAGACCAGATCAGCTCATGGGTCTTAATTTGTAACATTTGCATAAGACATAGTGGGTAACAACTGGGCCAGGATCAAATTTTGTGTCTACCACTTGACTAGGAATGGTTCTATTCAAGTGGCAAATTGTCTCATATTTTTTTTAAATAATGGGGATAATTTTAGTATTTATCTTTTAAGGTCTTGATGGTGATTAAACTTTGCCATTTATGTAATGTAGTGAGGGTAGTAACTGGCATGCAAATCTAAATATGGGCTGCTATCGTTCTTAAATACTATGTTTCTGGTTCTGTGCTATGTCATTTATATTCTATTTTGTTTTATGTACACGATCACCCTGTCAGGTAATTTTACAGTATACCCATTTATTAGAGGTGGGATTGAAAGACCAATAGATGCGTCTCAAATGAAACTCTAAGTATGAATTATGTTTCAAATCTCATTATTTATATGGGTCACGGTATTGCTTTTTTAAATAGTCTCTCTTATCAAACAAACATTGACTCTTGTGCCTTATTTTGTTGATTTCTAGAAAAGATGTTCTAGCCACTGGTTCTTTTCGAAGAAAAATTTAATATAAAACTAACTCAGAAAAAGGGAAAAACTCTCTCTCCCCACCCTCGTTCTCTTTTACACATCCAAGTACAGTAAAAATAAGCAGTGCATTTAATTCTTAACAAATTGTACTCCTACATAACATTACTTCTTTTTATATTTCCACTTCCCATGAGCCAGCCTGCATTCCTGTTCTGCCTCAGAGGTGAAGAAGTTTACAACACTATGGATAAGGGGCTTATTTAAAGGGGCCTAAGGCAAGGTAGGACCCTAGTGCCTTTGTTGAGTACACAAAATCCCTTGAGTCTACTCACCAATAGTGACAGGTGTCAGAGTCAAGCCTGGGGCCTGAGCATCTCTGTGCTCAGATGGCAATTAGGTTGGGACTCCAGGGGCTCACACTTCCCATATATCCTTCAGTGCTGCCATTTCTCCTTGGGGGCTTTACACCCAGGATCTTTTAGCTACCTGCCTGTGCTTACAGCAATAGAAAAATAAAGAAACTACTTGCTTTATAATGTAGGTTTGAAAGGAGCAGGAATTTTTAATGGACTGTAGGGAAAAAAATCTGGAGCTTTTGGAATGGGCAGTGAAACTGAGTGAATTTGGGGCAAGACCCAGCTGGAGCAGTCATTTTGGAATGATAAAATTCACGGCCAATAGCTCTCTTTGATTCTTATGACTATGGCCAAACCAGTGGAACTGAGAGCTCGATGTTCTCAGTAACAGCCTTAACAATAACATGATTTGTTTCCTTTCCAAGCTTAAAATGGCATCTAAGTCTGAAAAGAAGAGCTTCTGAATTTGTGGGATTAAAACTGCTTTCAAACTCAGAGTAGGAGGAAAGAGCGTTAAACATAGTGGACTCTTAGGAAAATGGCAATGACCGTAACACTTAACTAAGCAAAACAGATTTTTTTTTTTAAGGAGGAACTTTTCTTTTGTCTTTTCTTGGATAGGATTTCAGACTAAGACGGTCCTCTTTCCTAATCACCGGAGTGAAACTGAATCTTGCCTTACTCCCTGGGGCACAACACATGGATTATTTGTGTAATTCAGAGAAAAAAAAAAACTAAGCCCTGAAGCTTGACCCAAGATTGCATATAGGTTTAGGTTCTAGGCTGATCACTGCCTTCATGGTGTTTTTTTTTTTTTTTCTTCATGCTTTTCTAGATATTTTTTAGGGAATACAAAGAGATTAAAACAAGCCTCCATGTTTTTCTCAACAGGGAATACTGAAAGCTAATAAGCATTTATGTCATTAAGGAAAATAAAGGTTGCATTTAGCTCGCAGTTCATAATGATTGTAAGTGATTGCAAATCTCTTGAGTTGCCCAAATGTTAGAGACAGAAGCAAACATTCCCATGCTTTCCCCAAGCAGTGAAAATCATGGCTTAAGCTCTGCTCTGGCAAAAGGATGCCAGTGCTGCAGGCAAACCATGAGTCACAAAGATGTGCTCCCCGCCCCCCAGTGAACTATGGGCAGACTGTAATTGCAAGGCTCCCTTGATCACACACATGTGCACCCACGGAAGATAAGCACAGCCTCTAAGGTGTGCATTGTGTAAACTTATGTCGAAATCAGTGGCTTGATTCCAGGTTGCTCAATTATGCTTCAAACGTTGAGTCAGTTCTGTCTGCAAACAGCAGCCCATTTCTATTTCCTTTTGAGACCACTCTAGGATTTGCCCAATATTTTATAGCATTTCTTGAATTAATGTATTGACACTCATGATCTTTATAGTAAATTCCAGAAGCTCCACATTACTATTCTGCTGGAGAAAGTTCCCCTTTCTCCTTTGACTCAGATTCTGCCCCATGAGTTTCCAGTGGGTTCAGAGAGATGGTAGTTGGCTCTCAGGCGGGGAACAATGATTGATAAGTGGCTCGGGTGGAGATGGAAGATCAAAGAAGCCTAAATTCACCTGTAAGAAAACTTTGAATCATAGACATGGTACTTACTAAACTCAGGATACAGCAATCCATCCTTGATGAACCCCCGGTTTTCAAAGACCATTTGAAATCATTTCCTGCAAAATGGCAATGACAATAATAAATAATAATCCCCTTACGTATTGTTGTAGAGATAAGGAGATGGCATAAGAGCAAGTAACTAATATAATTTAGTATCATTAGGATTCAGTAAATATTGAATCTGAATAAAAGACAGCATGTAAAATGATAGATAAGCAGAATTACATTGAACACAAACTGTGTGAACACAGTTCACAAACTGTGAACACACAGTCTAAGAAGTAGGTGTAAAAATATTTGAGTATGAAATAATATGGACCTAAACTCTCAAAAACTGCTATATAGGTGCCCTTCTGTAGAGTGTATATCTTCATAAAGCCACACTTATGGACTTGCTATTCTGCTTCTGTTTCTATGGAAATGAAGGGCCTCAACTCTACTTAGGGCCAAAAGATCAAGCAAGTAAAATTACAAAATTTGACAAACATCAGTCAAATTTGAATTTAACATATAGAACAATTTTAGCATAAGAATGTTCATAAAATATTTTGGGAGTACATACACTAGAGGAAACACAGCAATGTTCAATTAAGATTGTAACTGAACTTTGTGACCTAGCTTAGAAATCCTAATTTTGTTATCCCAACTAAAAGGCAAAACACAGTAAGATATTTCACATTAACAGCTTAGGAAAGAAAAATATTTAACTGTATTCTGGTAGCTGGAATAATTCAGAAAAAGAAAAATAAAGACAATTCTGAGTGCCACATACACACAAAAATTATATTCTTTTTTTTTTTTTTTTTTTTTTGGTTTTTTTTGGGTCACACCCAGCAGTGCTCAGGGGTTACTCCTGGCTCCATGCTCAGAAATTGTTCCTGGCAGGCACGGGGGGACCATATGGGGCACCGGGATTCGAACCGATGACCTTTTGCATGAAAGGCAAACGCCTTACCTCTATGCTATCTCCCGGGCCCTTTTTTCTTTATTTTTTTTTGAAAAATTATATTCTTAACAGTTTCTATTCCTTCTCTCTTCCTTAGCTTTCCTCTTTGAGAGGTACTCTTCTCACTTAAATATCAAGATAGATAACCCTGGACTGTACTAGCTTTGGGCATTTTTTGTGTACTTGGGGTCCTGTTCTCTGTGGATATGGAGCTTAGAAAATATTAACACAAAATCAGTAAAGAACAAATTATCAAGGGGCAAAAAGAACTTTAAAAATAAAGTTGAGGGGCTGGGCGGTGACGCTGGAGGTAAGGTCCCTGCGCAAACCTAGGACGGACCACGGTTCGATCCCCCGGTTCCCCATATGGTCCCCGTGCCTGCCAGGAGCAACTTCTGAGCAAATAGCCAGGTGTAACCCCTGAGCGTCACCGGGTGTGGCCCCAAAACCAAGAAATAAATAAATAAATAAATAAATAAATAAATAAATAAATAAAGTTGAGACCGGGCGGTGGTGCTGGAGGGAAGGTGCCTGTGCTAACCTAGGACGGACCACGGTTTGATCCCCCGGTTCCCCATATGGTCCCCCGTGCCTGCCAGGAGCGACTTCTGAGCGAATAGCCAGGAGTAACCCCTGAGCATCACCGGGTGTGGCCCAAAATCCAAAAAAAATAAAAAATAAAAAATAAAAAGTAAAGTTGAGGAACTGTTAGTATAAAAATGCTGACTTTCTAATCTCATATTGTAGGCTGTAAACCAATATTTTCAAAAGTAGTAAGAATTATACCAACTAGTTAATTTATGGAAAAACTAAAAAAGATCTAAAATGCAAGAAAAAATTAATAATATAAGAAATTAAGAGAATATAAGGGTTTTTCTCCTCATTTTTAGAATAAGGAGCCAAATCATTAAAATTCTAAAAAAAAAAAAAAGACATGAATTTGTCAGTTTTGACTAGGTTTTATTAAGATGATTTAGGGTAGCCTGACACAACCAGAAGTGTTCAAGTGTTTTCTCAAAGAAAGTTCTATATTCAGAGATCAGTTTGGTGATGGTTGGAGGATCATGCAGAACCGTGGCTGTAACAGAAGTCAGGCACATGCCAGGAAAATGCCTTAACCCCGTACAATCTCCAAGTATTAAAACAATGACTTCCTAATTCTTTTTTTTTATAGCTCATGCTTATGGATGAATCTATCAGTCTCCAAGAAGGCCCCAGTGAACCCTACCTGACAGATGCATACCTAACAAAAGGTATAAGTACACCCCAGGTAAAAGAATTTTGTAACCTTTGTGATTCCAGAATGGGTCAGGTAGCCAATGTACACTGTGATACTGCAGAAGTGATTGCATATCACTTTATGAAAAGAAGCTACAAAATATGCATTGTTTCAATCTGTAGTGTATAGTATTTTTCTTTTTTTTTTTTCTTGACTCACTTGTTTTGGAAAAAAATTAGGTGCAATGTTTCCAAGCCTCATGAAGACATGCATAGAATTGGGCTTCTGGAAGCAAGCCCCAGGACTCAGTTGTCTTGGAAGCATACCCTATAGCTTTAACCAAGCTTCTAGATGGCTGTAGACCAATTGACTTTCTGTGGCCTCACGATACCCTAGAAAAGAATAATTTATAAGCTATGTATATAGTAAATATGTTAAATTACTACATCTTATATTATTTTGAGGCTATGCCCAGCAATGCTCAGGGGCTTTGTGTTAAAGAGTGACCCCTGACAAAACTTGGGGAACCACATTCAAGGCTTAACCCTGTACTATATTTTCTGGTCTATAAATATTTTTTATGTTACTGCTAAAGTTTAGGATCATTTATCATGCAAAAATTAGGTCATTTGTATAGTGTTGGTGGGTTTGCCTAGTTTACTCCACAAAATTCTTATTTTGAGACCCAGTTGGAAGCAGAAACCCGTGAGATATCTGTCTTTAGCAGAGAGAAAGCAGAGGAAAGTGAAAACCTCACAAGGGCTTTACACTACACTTTGAGCTGCATTCATGATGGCTTCTCACATTTCACAGGTCAAAGTGTGTGGTGGCAGGGTGTTTATGGGTTTGGTAGGCAGGCTCTTTCCTCAAGAAGGTTCTAAGATGTCAGGGATGGGTTTTTCTCTTATTTGGAAAGAGGGCATAAATATTAGGAATTATAATACATTTGATACAAAAGACATATGTATTTGATAATATGACAATAAAATATCTATGAAAGGTTATTAAAAAATGAGCACATTGGGGCCTGGGAGATAGCATGGAGGTAAGGCATTTGACTTTCATGCAAAAGGTCATCGGTTCGAATCCTGGTGCCCCATATGGTCCCCCGTGCCTGCCAGGAGCAATTTCTGAGCATGGAGCCAGGAGTAACCCCTGAGCACTGCCGGGTGTGACTCAAAAACCAAAAAAAATAATTAGATGTTAAAATCCTGTAAAGAGGGGATAAAGTGATAGTCCAGCAGGTAGGGTGTTTGCCTTGCATATAGTCAAACCAGGTTCAATCCCCTGCTCCTCATCTCATTCTCTGAGCACTGCCAGGGGATACTTGTGATCACAGCCAGAACTATGTTACATGCACTACCAGGAGTGACCCCCTAAATATTATAAAGAGAAATAAAGATCATAGGGGGGAGAATGTAGTTGCAAATCATAATCTAGCATATGCAAAAAAGGCTCAACACCAAGTAATAAAATAAATAATTTAATTAGAAGAATGATGACTGAAAATATTCATGAAAGAGCATGTGCAAATAACAAGAAGCATGTACATCATGCATATTAATGCCAGTATAGTCTAAGTGTATATATACACACACATATAATGCGTACAATAATATTAATTGTTAATGCTTATTTCCTTCTTTATATTATTATTTTCTAAATTATTTTCAGAAGCCATATACTACACTTTACAATTATAATGAGTCTATTTTAGAATGTCTTAAGAAAAGTATACTAGAAAATTAAAGCAACCTTAAGGGGGGCCTGAGAGATAGCATGGAGGTAAGGCATTTGCCTTGCATGCAGAAGGACAGAAGTTCGAGTCCCGGCCGGTGTGACCGAAAAAAAAAAAAAAAAAGCAACCTCAATGATATTAAAGAATGTGCAAAGAAATGCAGAATTTCACTTGGGACTCTTCTCAGCATTGTACTCAAAGATCAAACTTTGGTATGGTGAGAATCAAACTGTGGTAAGTTGTACAAAACACAAGCACCTTAACCTTTAGACTTTTTTTCCAGACCTTTGATGAGTTACTTACCATTTAGTCCTATGTTTTTTTTTCTATAGTGGTTTTATTTATGAGAATTAAATGAAATAACAAGGTAGGGAAGGAAAGATGACTTTTATTCTATGTGTAAGTTGTTAGTTTATACTTTCATATAATGGTAATTTTTGGATAATAGTGAAATAAACAAATATCAGACATAATTTATTCCCAAATTATATTTGGATCCATAAAGTGTTGCCCTATATTCAGATTTTTATAATGTTTCTTATATAGGAGGATATTTTTTTACTTATTTTATTAAAAAAAATTTTTGTCACACACTTAGTGGTGTCCTGGGGTTACTTTTGGCTATGAGCTCAGGAAACACTCCTGGTGGGATGGGGGAACAAGATGGAGTCCCAGGGATTAAATCTAGGTTGGCTGTGTACAAGGCAAACACCCTACCTGCTCTCCTATCACTCTGGCTCTCGGTTATTTTGAACTTCATGGACCATTTTCAAAAGACATATAAGAACAAAAGTAAGGAAGCTTTGGGACACATAGCGGTTGTTTGATTAAATCTCTGAACCAGGAGGCTTGACCTCCAAATCAGAGATCAACATTCCAGGTTGCTTAAGTAGAGCATGAATCAGCATCTGCAAAAAGGGTTATCTAGTTGCTGAATCATTCCCTTGGTATGGTCAATAGGTTATTGTTTAGGGATTTTGCACAGACTCCACTCCCTTTTCATGAACAGACTGAAGATGGTGGCAGCTTTATTTGGAATGCCTGGTGTAACCCTGGACTGCCTAGTGTGTTCCTAAGAATATCATCATCTTGTTTCTCTCAATGCCAATCAATGGTCAACATGCACATAACCTCTGTATTACAGAGGTTAAAGTGGGTCTTTCACAGATAACTGAGTTCAAGGGCTGTTTTATGACTGCTTTCCAATGTGTCTATATTATATATCTGTGGGTCTCAAACCAACTTGGTTGAGCTTGTGAGACAAGTTATAGTTCTCTATATGTCAAGAGGCTAAATAACAATTAACAAAAGAACCTGATACTTTCAGAATGGTAACCTTTTCTTAACTGAGAAGCAAATTCTCTCTGTCCCTACCCAGGACCATAAAACCCTCAAAAGGAGATACAGATTTTATTAGGCTAGTTCAGATGACTATTAAGAGAACTTTGTAAGCATAAGAAAACAGATATTTAGAACGGTCCAGTTTGTGTCCAAATCACATTTTGTGCATATTGGGAGTGATTTTGGCTTAAGTTATTTAGATGCATATACTTCATGAAGTCTTATCTTCTGTAAAAGGAAAATGAAGGTAATACAGTTTTTGTACAGATCAACTTAAAATAATGTGTTCAGACCGACATTGACCTTTAAATAAATATTAACTCTGACTTAAGTAGATGACTTTATCATGTAAATTAGCAGTAGTATTAAGTGGTACAAACTTCTGGTGGTTTTATAAGAGCTTTATCCAGGGCAGTTATTATTATATAATTGGTTGCCTTAAAAATCTATTACTGGTGCAGAAAAATGTATTCCTATCCACAAATACCCCTGCCATGCATTCTAAATCACCTCTGGCAGAATTGGAAACAGCCCTCCTGCTCACGTTCCCACCTCTCACATGCAAAGCTGGCTTCTCCATTTTTGTAGTCCTACCTCTCACACATCATCAGAACACTTTCTGAGAAAACCATCCTGGATCCTCATTCTTAATGGATCTTATTTTATTTTCCAAACTGTAACCTCTCTTTCTGAATATCTACAGTGGGTAAATGTCTTTTTAGTCCTATTCTTTCCTTACTTCATATACTCATCTTTCCCCCAAATCTGCCTCCTTTCCCCTAACTCTGCTAAACTGATTTCCAGAGGTTATATTGAAATGGAAATAAGATACTAATCAACCCTTAGAAAATAATTGCTTTTCCCATCAGAATTAAGGTTAGAAACTGTTCTGTGGTTAGGCTAGTGGTTATTCGTTTACAATATTTCATGAGTTCCATATGTATGACACAGGTATCCCTTTCATAGGGCACACAGAACTCAATTGCACACAAATGCATTTATGACCTCCCACTTCTTCGCACAGTTTGAAAACTTAGCCTGAAAAGTTGCTGCATCAGGAGAGAAGACATAAAGCACCCCCCTAACTCCATTTGTTATATTTGACTCACATTTGTTTAGAGGAAATGAAATACCCTCCTTTAAATACTTATGCTTTTCCTTTGCTCACATTCCACTTGACTCATATCTTTCCCTCCTTCATTCTGGGAAAGTTCCAATGTGTGTGTAAAATCCAAATGTGTGAGTATCCAAGATGAGGAATTAAGTAGCTCTAAACACAACTTGGCATGTCTGTTGTGTTAAGTTAAGAGAAAATAAGACCATTCCTCCCCCACATTCACCCTAAGACTGCTGGCCTTTGGGTTTGGTGAACACAGTCTGAGATACAAAAGCATTTTAGATTTGAGAGCTGAGATCTCTTCTTCCTAATATTGACTACTATTTTAATTGCAGCCTATTTTAGGAGATTATAGCCTAGGAATACCTAAGATTTTCAAAACTCTTAAGATTTTTTATATTCTTAAAATGGTCCAACTTATTGGCCAATCCTTTGACTTGGTTCATGTTCAACTTCTGTAACTGGTGTGACTTGTCTTGCCTAATGTGAAATTTAACACCATGAGCAGGATAGGTGTCTCCTCTTTGTGGAGAGTGGTGACAACATGCTTCTATGTCTCCCACACAGGGGAGACAGTTTACAGTTAGTCTTGAAGGACATGGAAGTATTTCCCTATAAATAGAAATTTCCAGAAAAATAACTTCCTAGAAATTATGTTATCAGTCCTCTAAATAGTATTGACTGTCAGGGAGAGGCAACGTTGACCATCAGTAAGTAAGTGGCATAACTGATAAATTTGACAAGTGAGATGTTAATAAGGTTGATTTGACAAGCTCCTGACCAGTAAGGGATAAGATAAATATTTTTTTAATAGAGGTGGACTCTTTTACCTGACACTCGTGTTTCCCTTCACCTCCTATAATTATGGCCTGACTTCCTCAAAGACAGTAGATAATGCAGGTAACACATGCTTGTATTCAAGTTGTCAAGGAGATGGGATATCTATACATCACTCAATACAAAGGATAACTGGTTGAGCATAGCCCATGATTTAGATTTCTGGATCTTTCCTAAACCCCTACATCTCTGCCCCAAAGCTGTGTTGAGTTGAGCAATTTGTGGCATCTCTTTTTACATTTCCACATTTTCTCTTTCCACATACTCTGCCACCTCCCTCAGCCAGTGAAACTGCTGACATAAAATGAAAACCAAGTGTCAGGAGAATTTCAGCCAGTGGGAGAATGCCCTGTGGCAGCAAGCTTTTGTGTGAAGCAGGAAGACAATCCACAGAATTTGCTCTTTGGGTCTGAGAGGAAAGTGGGTACAACCTTCAGCCAATGACTTGGTATCACTTCACAGGACAGGTGACTAAAGTCAGAAATGTGCATTGGGAAGGTTAAAAGTGAAAGGGGTTTGGAACCAGAGAGGAATATGACTGACTGGAGAGTAACAACATTGAATTGTAAATGTTGTTAATATATTCCTATGCTAAGCAAGTCTTAGATCAAGATGCAGGATGTATCAAGCAAGATGGCAAGGAAAGTTGTAGAACCAGCAAGGTCAGAGTGACATTTACTGGATGCTCTGTTATTCCTGGGATCCTCACTTGCAGATCCTGTTTTCCCTTATTGATGGGAAAATCATTACAGGGTCATCTTAAACTATGTACAGATGTTTTCCAGACTTTGTTGACTTTGGACACAGATGAAATTATCATTCCTATGATCAGATTTATCTATGCCCCACTGCTTTCTCCAGGCCTCCTGTGTCTTTCTTTCGTAGAACTCATTCCCTTTGGTCTTCTGAAAGTTCCATGGTCATAGATTTCTCAGTCTGGGGCCAATTCAGCTGTATTGAAACAGAATTTAATTTTTTGAGAGCTGCTCTTTTATGGGGACCCCATAAAGCTGTTTGACTGCAGAAGCTTGGCAAATCAAGTTAGTGTGACACATAGTGTCATAGTGTGACACATTTGTTAGGAGCAAGCACATACTCTCTACCACTAAAAGACTAGTTAGCGTATAGTCCAACAAATGTCATCAATGCCTTCATATGTTGCTAATTTTCTTTATTCTTTATTTTATTTTTCATTATGGTCATGCATAATTTAATGAGAGAGATTTATTCTGATAAATAAGGTGATTTTATTATTATGCAAATGTCATAGGGTTTTATTAGACCAGCCTCTATGGTATTTTCTACTTTGCACTTAGGCTTTTGGTAGTGCTATTGGAACCACTTTTGAAGAGGTTATCCATTGATGATCAAAATGGCATCGATTGACATAAACTAAATTTCTCCCCAACTTTATTTAATTTTTTAAATGTTCTCCTCTCCTTTTCTAGTACACATGTTGAAGACAGGAGGCAAAATTCAAAGAAAAAATGTTTTTCAGAAGAATGAGTCCAAAAGTACAAATAAACACCGATGAATTTAAATGAGTAGGTGGGGGAAGAAGAGTGAAAGATGAATGGGCACATAAGAAAGTATACATGTAGGGAATTTGAGAGTACTATGAAGTGAGCCAAAGGAAGAAGGACAAATATGGATGATCCTTCTTATAAGTGGCATATAAAGAAACTTAGACAAATAAACAATGACCAATGATAGCATGCCCTGAGAGTCAGACTATATAGAACTGTGTTTACTAAGTACGGTGGAATGGGGATATAAAATGTGATCTGGGGCTAGTGATGGAGGAGCACAACCACTCTGGTAATGAGTATGATATGCCTGAAACATTAATAGTATTGTAAATCATAGTGGCAACAAATGATAACACCAAATTCAAAGATTAAAAAAATGGAGGAGGGGAAAGTGGCAGAGAAGCATGAAAGGAGGAATGTGGGAGAACTTTCATTAATATGCTAACAACTATTTATCACAAGCCCACATCAATGGGGAAAAGCTAAAAGCCTTTTCTCTAAGGTATGACACAAGAGATGGTTGCTCAACCTCAACACTTCTATTCAATATATTAATGGAAGTACTTGCCATAGCAATTAGGTAAAAAAAAATATCAAGGCCATCTAGATAGGAAAGGAACAAATCAAACTCTCACTATCTGTAAATGATATAATGCTATATTTAGAAAATCTAAAGACTAAAAAACTTCTAAAAATAGATTTGTATAGTAAAGCTATAGGCTGAAAAATTTATATGCAAAAATTTATGGCATTTCTATACACAAATAGAAAAAATAGACATTAAAATTAATCATTCAAAATTGTGCCTCAGAAAACCAAGTACCTCAAAATCAACTTAATTAAAGAGAACTGAAGAGAACAAAGAAAACTACAAAACTACTTTAAGAAATAAAAGAAGAAATAGAAAATTTTCTAGTAATGGAAATTTTTATAGTAATGGAAAATTTTCTAGTAAATGGATTAGAAATATTAACATCATTAAAATGGCAATACTCCTCAAAACAGTGTACATGTTTAGTGCAATTCTATAATACTCATGACATATTTTAAAAAATAGATCAAATAGTTCTAGAATTCATATAAACAATAAATCTCCTTGAATACTTAAAGCAAACTTTGGAAAGAAGATGTGAGACATCACTTTCTGCAACTTCGAACTGTACTATAAAGTGGTAGTAATGAAAGCAGTTTGATATTGGAATAAAGACAGACTGTCAGATCAATAAAATAGTTTTGAGTATGCAAAGACAAATGCTCAGGTATATGATCAATTAATCTTTGAAAAAGGGGCAAGAAATATGATTTGGAACAAGGAAAGCCTCTTCATAAAGTAGTGTTAGGAAAACTGGTTGGCTATATGCAGAAAAAAATGATCTCAGACCTCTTTTCAATACTGCACACAAAAATTAAATCAAAATGAATTAAAAACCTTGATATAAGAACTGTAACCATAGGATAC
Organism: Crocidura indochinensis; assembly: GCA_004027635.1. Taxonomy (NCBI): domain Eukaryota; kingdom Metazoa; phylum Chordata; class Mammalia; order Eulipotyphla; family Soricidae; genus Crocidura; species Crocidura indochinensis. Next base: position 13,983 of record PVKC010022403.1, read on the forward strand.
ACAGAGGAAAACCTAGGAAGAACTAATAAAACTAATAATGAAGGCATAAAATGAATAATAATAATAATGCAGCTAAAGACATCTGCGAGTATGAAACACCATTAACCAAGCAAGTGGAAGCAAAGATAAACAAACAGGACTACATTAAATTAAGAAGCTTCTACACCTCAAATGACAAAGTGACCAGAACAAAGACTGCTCGAGATGGCTACTCCAATGATTCTTACATTATTTTTGCTGAGGCTATCAAAGACTTCTTTTTTCACTTGTTCACATTATTCGAGAATTTTTTCCATTGTCTGATTAAAGGCTTTTTTCCAAGCCTTTTCTGTTGTATGGAGTTGTTATGCATCTCATCTCCCAGCACACTGATTCTGTCCTAAGCCACAATTACTCTGTTAGAGAGGCTTTCCAGTGAGGTTTTCACTTTGCCTACCAAGCTTTTCAGTCCTGTTATTTCAGTTTAAAATTTTCTCATTTCTACTTTAATATATTCCTGATTCTTATTTGTGATTTGTTCAGTTAGTTTCAAGCTTTCTTTGAATTCTAAAAGGTTCCCCCATATTTCTTCTCTAAAGTCTTTATCTGTGAGATTAAATAGGTGCTTGGCAGTTTTGGGTCATGTTCATTCTCCATGCATGGTGGAGGCCTGCATGGTTTCCCCCTTGTCACATCTCTTCCTTGTTACTCGGGCAATTTCCAGATTCTGGCTGTTGTGGATAGTGCTGCAAAGAAGATAGAAACACATTATTTTCCTTTGAAATAGTGTTAATCCCTGGGCAAATACCAGAATATGAGATTACTGGGTCCTATGAAAGCTCAATTTGTAGGGTTTGTTTATTTTTTGTTGAGAAATATCTATATTGTTTTCCTTAGTGGTTAAACTATTTGAAGCTTCATCAGTTGATGAGGGTTCCTTTATCCCCATAGCCTCCTCAGGGGAGGGACTTTTTTTCTTTTATGTGTGCCAGAATCACTGGGATGAAGTGATACCTCATTGTTTTGATTGATATTTCCCTGAGAACAAGAAATAAAGAACAATTAAAAAATATTTTTTCCAAATATGGACTATCTGTATGTAGTATAAAGTAGTATGTCAATGTTTAACTTTTTGTTAATTTCGCTTTAAAATTTTACCAAGTCTTAAAGAAAAAAGATGGATGGGTGCTTAATTTAATTTTTGCATAGAGATAAGGGCAACAGCAAGCAATTAAGGAGAAATTAGATTGCAAGGAAGGACAAGTCATAGTAATGGGCAGGAGCTATGTTTGTTGTAAATGAAACTCATCATCTACATTAGGGACTCGACTAGGCTCTCACTGAGGTTATCATTCTGCTGTAGCACACTGACTGAATGTCCAGTAAGAATTTGCTCTTACCAAAGACTTGCCCAGTGCCTGATAACTGCTAAGCCTACTACTTAGCAGTCGGAAGTATGAAAAAAAGAATAATACTTTAATCCAGTCAATTCTTCACCTTCCTCCATTGTCCCTTAGATTTGCTGAAGGTCACATCATGTGCTTCTTCAAACATCCTGAATATCTCTTTCACAAAAAGCCTTGCTCTCATTTTTATTTGATTAATATCTATCACCCAATAATTGAGGGACATAATTCTTGCTTAACTGAACCAATCTGTATCTGTAGTATTACTCACAGAGCACATGACATAGTGAATAGGTCAATATATAGTGAATGAATGAAAGAACAAGATATGGAAGGAAAAATGCCCTTTCAAGGCCATACAGATTATGAATTCACTTTCTTATGGGAAAGCAATGTAAAAATGCTGTTCAACTCTCAGCTTTTCCTTTCTCCTCTTTCTTTTTTTTGCTTGCTGCTTTTCCTCTTATTGCCATAGACCAAATCTGTCAAGTATTAAAGCCTTAAGTACTAAATTGATAGCACCACAGACAACTAGAAAATGAACTCTGAGTAGCTGCATCTTTGAGGAGGTGGTGGTGCCAATGTGGCTGTCTGAGCACAGCCCACATACACTGCTATGCTGCATGGGGTTTTTATTTAACTGGAACATATTGGCACATTCTCAGTTGGGAAAGAGAAGCCATGTCTTGTTGTGGCTTTGAGTTCAGAATAAATTTTTTTTAATCTTTGAAGATGATGAACCCTAGAAGCAAAGCCAGTCAAAATGAACCTGAGTGTTTCAAGCTCTATGCAAGACAAAAAGAATGTTGTGTATTTAGATAGTATTTAGAAAGAGACTGGGTAATTGCTGTACTGTAGATCTGACATTTGCAGAACTCAATTGTGTGGCGTCCGACTGGGTAAGTTAGCAAAATAAAGACAGATGGCAATGGATTAACTCCAACACACCCACCAGACAATGGCAGCCAATATGGAGAACTGGGGAGTGTTCTAAAAAAATTCCCTTTTTTTTTTCTGTTTTGTTTTGGAAGAGTGCTTTCTTAGATGCCATCTAGTGACTCGACCAAACATTACATCTTGCACAATGAGACACATGAAGGATAGCTTAAGGGGACAGTGTCTTAGAAAGGTTTTGTTTACTAGGAAACGGGGGTTGGGTGGGGGGGTGGGGGTAGGATAGAAACAGAAAATGAGAAACAGGAGAGAGGGAGAGATAGAGGGAGAGAGAGAGAGAGAGAGAGAGAGAGAGAGAGAGAGAGAGAGAGAGAGAGAGAGAGAGAGACAGACAGACAGACAGACAGACAGACAGACAGATGCAACCCGGATTTTTTTTTGGGAGGACTTGAAAGCCTACAATGTAATGTTCATTTCATGAGAAAAAAGATTGAATTCTCTGGTCTTGTATGTTTACAGAGAACAGTATAAAAGGTATAAAGTATGGAAAAAAGAGAAGAAGGGTGAAAGAGAGGAAAAAGAGAGAAGGAGGTAAATCCTTTTCTTCAAATCAAATACTTCTATTTCCTTCCTAATAATAGGTGCAGGATTGAGGACAGTTCATACATTTTCATCATAGTTTTATACCTGGTATAGTAAATCAAGTGCCAGTCAACTTGACTCCAGACACTCTCAAGAGTATGGCAGTATTTGATAAACTCAGGATTCCATGTTCACACTCTGTCTTGGCTATGTATGAAGGAACTGGTGGTTCCTGTCTCTACTGGATACCCATGAAACAAGCTGTAGAATCTCTTAACTTGTTGAATAGTGCTTATTTAGGTTGTTTCTATAGCACTTCTTGTTTTGTTTTGCTTTGTTTTGGTAAACCTCACTCCTGACCATCTAGGAACAATAGCTAAAATCTAGATGGAAACTATAGAAAAAAGTGATGATTTTTTTTCCCATCCAAAGGAAAGATGATAAAATAATCTGAGAGAGCATATTGTTTTTGGGTTTCATGATGTTTATCCCTCTATTGTGGCATCACTATTTTATTGTCATTTTGCACCATTATGACAAATAATTTAGATGCAATAGTTCTTGAACATGCCCCCCAAAAGTGGTGACAAAACACTGTGTATTCCTAACTATATGGTTTATTTTTCCAGTATGGTTCTAGGTAATTTAAGTAACTGACCCAGATTGCTACATAAATAGTCAAGAGTGGAATGAACCTAGTTTCTGGAATTCTCTATCTCTTCCATCAACATTGTGCTGACACTGTTTTTGATTTCTCCTTGTATTTCACCTGATATGTGTTTAGATTAAAAACTATATATATTAATTTGATTTTATATGTCTTTTCTTCACATTCTTCATTGATCAGATATCAGTGCCAGCTCTCTCTCTTTACAGATTGAGGTGGTGGTGGTGGTGGTGG
>PVKC010022404.1:0-17714 GCA_004027635.1 Crocidura indochinensis
TTTAATGATGTTAATCTTGCCAATCCATGAGCACGGTATGTGTTTCCATTTCCGTGTGTCCTCTCTTATTTCTTGGAGCAGGACTTTATAGTTTTCTTTGTATAGGTCCTTCACCTCTTTGGTCAAGTTGACTCCAAGATATTTGAGTTTGTGTGGCGCTATTGTGAATGGGATTGCCTCCTTGACTTCCTTCTCTTCCGATAGGGTATTTTCTTTACATGCAGGCTGACCTGAGAGGGACACGGCTTGATTCCTGGTATCCCATATGGTCCCCAGTCTGCCAGGTATGACTCCTGAGCGCTGCTGGGCGTGGCCCAGAAACAATCAAACAATCAATGAATCAAAAAATAAAGTTTAAAAAATTAAAAAAAATTGTACTCTCTTGTTAGTAAAAACTTATCAGTACATACTGTTTGATCTATAAGTTTCTTCACAACAGACAATTCACAGACCTTTAGTGTGGGTTAGCAGTCTTCTGAATAATAATCTCCAATTAAAAGACAGAGGGGAGTTGAGCCAGAGGCTTCTTTGGTATCCAAAGCAAATTTTAATATCTCAAAGGGTTATTTACTCCCACCCTGGATGTCAATTCTGATATAAATTAAGAGATTAGCAAATTTGGCAGGTGTTCTTATGAAGAGCCCCTTTTATCTGAGTAAGCAACTGTTTAAAGATACAGAACATCTTTTAAAAGACTAACTTTACTTTGAGAATTACAAAATTATATTTTTGTTTCTCTTTTTTGTTTTTGTTTTTGTTTTTTTTTTTGGGGTCACACCCGGCAGTGCTCAGGGGTTACTCCTGGCTCCATGCTCAGAAATCTCTCCTGGCAGGCACGGGGGACCATATGGGGCACCGGGATTCGAACCGATGACCTTTTTGCATGAAAGGCAAATGCCTTACCTCCATGCTATCTCCCGGGCCCCATTTTTGTTTCTCTTGTAGCTGCTTTTTCAGCATATTTAATCAATGCCATATTTGTGTGTACTAATTTTGTGTCTGGAAGTAAATGCTCATCTATATACATACTTGGCAAAGGAGCAGGAAGATTCTTATTAGGCCAAATAAATGTTTGCAACTATTGTTTGCAACTAGTACTAAACTTGGGAAACAACACCTTCATTTTTCAAGGAAGCAATCTCTCTTTGAGGTCTTTTCTCAGCCACCTGAGCTGGAGAAGCCAGGCTAGTCCTCTGATTTTAACTTTCCTTAAATTAAGGAGGCAGTATCTCCCCCATTTTTCTTTTTCTTTTCTAGAAGAGTAGTTGCAACCTCAGTTTTAAACTTCCGAGCTGTTGAGAAAATCAATTTGATAAGAAGTGGAAAAAAAACAGCACCAAGAATTACAGCCAGCATTCTGATCCTGACCATAACTAAACAATGCAATCAATTGATGGGTTTCAAATGCTGTAAATTTGTCTGAATTCTTTTAGCCAATTGATCAATATCAGTTATATCTAAGTGTGACTTACTGATAACTGGTACTGTCTCTTGAAGCTGTTTTATATATAAAGACAAGTATTATGATGCCATATACCCAGTAAGTGGATTTTCACTTTATTCCATGGCTGTGACTGATTGTAGGGATAAGAAGTGACACAGAGATATTTATAATCACAATGAAATCTCGTGGACATTTGGGTTTTAATGTTCTGAATCCAATTCCCAGCAGATGATAGTAACCTCCAGGGTATTGACCTTTGCTTTTAACTTTTGGTCAGTTGATTCCTGTTTAACTAGGGCAAAAGAAATGTTTCTAGAGAAGTTGCTTACAGAGAAGCACTGTGTACTTCCTGAACTAGAGCTGTGCTGGATATAGCCAAAGATGTAAAGATGGTAATCAAGGCTGTAATTACTAAAATTAAGGCTGATACAAATCTCTTAGGTCTGAGTGATGACTCAGTTATGATGGCTGAGTTATCATATCAAAAATTATCTATTTTTACAGGGACCAGAACATAGGCCGGTTATTTCAGCAGTATGAAAATTGAAAACTTATTTGACACTGAGGAGTCAATACAATTAGTTAAAACACATTTTTTTTTTTGCAGGAGATGTTATAAGAAGCAAGTAATGGAGTAATACTAATATATTCCACTCTTGCCATTAGAATAGCATATGGAAAATTTAAACAAGTCTCAATAGGAATTTCAATGGGTTTTGATTGTTGTCCTCCTTTCCTGTATAAAACTATATTAGTAGCTGTTACTAAATGAAATAAACTTGGGAAAAAGTTAGTCAAATCGTGGTGAGGAGATAACCTAAGGTAACTGGGACTCACCCACCCTGAGGCAAACCATCCTAGAATAAGGGAGTTAGTAGAAGGCAAATGACTAGACTTATGAGCATTGCTTCTTTTTTTTTTTTTTTTTTTTTGGTTATTGGGCCACACCCAGTGATGCTCAGGGGTTACTCCTGGCTATTCACTCAGAAGTCGCTCCTGACAGGCACGGGGGACCATATGGGAACCGGGGATCGAACTGTGGTCCATCCTAGGCAAGGCAGCAGGCACCTTACCTCCTGCGCCACCTCTCGGCTCCTGAGCATTGCTTCTTAGGTTCAAAATATGAGTGTTACTGCTTTGGCACAGGAATTTACTTTGATCTGGGGATGAAACAGAAAAATCATAAATCTTCAAATCAGTGTCTACAGGTTGGAACACTGCAGCCTGAAAAGAAAGCCACTTTCCAACCACTTAGGAAAGTTCCTAATAAATCCTCCATTGTCTTGATAATGTTCTCTGCAGTCAACTATTATGCTGGGGTTAGGCATCTCCTAAAAATGTGTCATTAAGATTATCATACCCAAAGGTTACTATTCTTATTTCCCAAAGGTCCCAGATAGTTTGCTTTTCTTCAAAGCTCTTTTCTTTACATTCTAGGCCAGTTAAAAATACACAAAAGTTGGTTGGAAGACATCTTATAGGTATATGTTTATTAGTGAAAAAGCAGATAGGAATGTCACTAGTTAGACCAATTTGGCTGACAGTTTGAGGCATTTTGGTCTTCCTCAACTCCAACATAAATCTCAGGTAATCGGGTGATTGGATAGACATGGCCTATAACATAGCAAGAAACAATATTTCTGCTATTAATAGCTGATCATATGCAGGCATGACATGGTTGACCTCAGCTACCAGGCTCATCATCTGTCTAGGTGGGAATAGTACAAAAACAGAATATCCCTTAGCATTGTAGTATTAATATAATTTCTAAGTTCACAAGCAAATCAGGTGTTAATTCTTGCCAGTTGTCTTGTAGTCACCAAAGTCAGCAGGAACATCAGGATGGTTTGCATTCTGCCTTGGGAGCTGAATCAGCTGAATATTCAGAGGATCCTTCTCTTCTGAGCCAGTATTGCCCCATCTCAAGGACAAGGTGATTCCTGTAATTTCTTTTCATCCTGCAATTTAAATAGCTGTTAGAGTGAAGAGAATAAAAAGATTATTGCTCTCCCTATACTGGGTTCAAGAGAAATGCCTCTTACACTTGGTATTAACACATACTTGGTATTACTTTTTTTTACCCTTAACATTTCTAGGAGAAACCACAATCTTCCCCAACCACAGGGATAGATAGGCATAGTATAATTTCTAATTGATATCAATGACCTGAGCTAGTTGAAGTCCCATACTCTTCTTGCATCTATTTCCCCAGTAACTTCATTGGTGACCTTCCTGTTTCATATTTTTCCTAGAGATTCTACCACTTTAGAAATCATTAAAGGAGGTTTGGGCAAAGGTCTATCTTCTGTAGTTTCTTCAGGTTAGCAAAGTACTGTAGATCCCACCTATAAGAAAGGGTGACATTTTGAGACCGTAGTTTTGTTGTTGTTGTTGTTTTGTTTTGTTTTGTTTTTTGGGTCACACCCGGCAGCACTCAGGGGTTACTCCTGGATCCATGCTCAGAAATCGTTCCTGGCAGGCTTGGGGGACCATATGGGATGCCAGGATTTGAACCAATGACCTTATGCATGAAAGGCAAATACCTTACCTCCATGCTATCTCTCTGGCCCCAATACCTTAGTTCTTAATGATGCAATTGACTGCATTCTGCAATTTTAACTTCTGAAAAAGATCATATCAATTAAACAGGAGGATATTATTTGATCAGGCACCAGAGTAGTAAATGTTCTTTCTATTTCTTGCTTTTCCTCATAATTTTTTTTGGGCCACACCCGGTGACGCTCAGGGGTTACTCCTGCCTCTGCTTTCAGAAATCGCTCTTGGCTTGGGGGATCATATGGGACTCTGGGGGAATCAAACCAATGTCTGCCCTGGGACAGCAGCATGCAAGGCAAATGCCCTACCACTGCACCATTGTTCTGGCCCCTCTTCCTCATATTTTTGTTTATATCAATGTCTTAATGCTTCTGTGATATATATTTAGAGATTCCCATGTCTTGTGTTTTCATTTTATTTTACCCCTAATTTAATAATTTATGCTCTACCATGTATTAAAAAGGAAGTAAATGGGAAAGAATTAAAGTTATTTTAGGAACTCCACAGTTTCATATATAATAACTTCATAAAAATAAATTTTGTCTGAAGAGTCTATGTCTAAATCTTTCAGTATGCTGTTACATTATGCAAATACTACCATCTTCATTCTCTAAGCATGGTGGGGTTCTGCGTTGTTGTTTTATTGTGACCTTTGCAGTGTGATATTTTGTTTTGCCAAATGCATGGCCTCTCTCAGTTGCAGTGGTCTGGCCTCCTTCTTGCCCTGCTGCGCTGTTCAGGCCTCCTTCTGTTGTGGGCGGGGTTGCACTCTCCTTGCTGTGCTAGTCTGGCTTTCTCCCATCATCTTTAGGGTCTATTCACCTCTTTGCTCCTTTCTAGTTTCCTCCCTTCCTGGGTAGGATAGTGCTTACCTATGTGTCACTGTGGGGTCTGTCCATCCTAATGTAGGTAGGGCAGGGTCATGCTCATTTATGTTGATCTGGTTTCTTCCTTTCCTGAACAGGGCCCTGCTCACTATGCTGCCATGTCTGCTATGTCTAAACTCCTTTACTAAAGAATTTTATGATTTTTTTAATTCCTGATTTCATTTTGTGTTATTTTCATGACAGTGGTTTTTATTTTAATAATACATATTATAAATAATAATAATAATAATATAGTAGCAACTAGATAAAATTTCTTTATTTTCTAGTGTGACTAATTTTATTATTTTTTAAAATTACTTTATTTAAACACCGTGGTTTCAAAATTGTTCATGATGGAGTTTCTGTCATAGATGTACACCACCCTTCACCTGTGGACTTTTCCCACCACCAATGTCTCCATAGTCTCTTCCACCATCTAATTGGCTTCTGGGGTAGGAGTTTTACTTCTCTCTCTTATTGCCTTTTGAAAATGTGCTTTGCAATAATGTTAATAAAGAGGCACCATGCATATTAATTTACCTCCTTTCAGCACCTCTTTCTCATCTGAAGTGGTCAGTTCCACTATCATTTGTTATAGTGAACCCTTTCCTTTATCTTTCCAACTTTAAATAGTGTTAGAAAGCAATAATAATCAAAACAGCATGGTATTGGAGTAAGGAGAGATCCATAGAACAATGACATAAACTTGAGTATTTAGTAAATGAGCACTAGACATGCAATAATTTAATCTTTGATAAAAGGGCAAGAAATGCAAAATGCAGCAAGGAAAGTCAACATGTGTTGTTAGGACAACTGCTCAGTCACATGCAAAAAAGCAAACTCAGATCTCTATTTAACTTCTTGCAAAAGGTCAAATAAAAATAGATTAAAGACTTGGAACTATATGGCATTTTGAACAAAGTGTAGGTAAAACACTCTGTGACAATAAGACTAAAGGCATCTTCAAGGAAGAACCATCACTCTCCAAACAATTGGAAGCAGAGATAAACAAATAAAACTACATTAAACTGAGAATACTTCTGTACCTTATAGGAAACAGTGACTAGGAAACAAAGGCCACCCAAGAAATGGGATAGGGACATCTGATAAGGAACTAAAATTCAATATACAAGGTGCTAACATAACAAGAGAAATATTCTAGCCCCATCAAAAATGGGGAGAATAAATGAATACACATTCCCTCAAAGAAGAAATATAGCAATCCATTTAAATAGATTCTTTAAGTGTATTTGTGTGGGCAGTCTACTGAGAAGTACAAACTGCTGTATTGAGATTTTTTTGTTTGTTTTTGGGCCACACTCCTGGCTCTGCACTCAGAACTTGCTCCTGGCAGGCAGGGGGTATCATATAGGATGCCAGGATTCAAACCACCATCCATCTTTGATTGGCTGCTTGCAAGTCAAATGCCCTAACACTGTGCTATCTCTGTGAACCCAGATATTGAGATTTAAAAAAAAATTTATTTAAAGAAAATGCATTACATAGTTGACATAACTGATCATAATACATATGTTTTAGGAAGACCAAAAAAAAAAAAAGAAAATTGAAGGAAAAACTAAAGAGATGGAAGAGAAAGAAAAGAAAAAAAAGTTCAATACCAAGTATATTTTTGAAAAGTATTGAATCACCAATGAACTCATTAAAGCACTAGCAGAAAGTTTAGTAAGCTCCTCTTTCTTTTTTTAAAGGATAAGTGTTAAAAATACAGTAGTAACTGTGTGAGAGTGGCATTTGTTGTCGTTTGCATAGGTCCAGCAAAATATGAAGGAAATGGAAAAGAAAAGGCTTGGTCTAAATACAAAGAGACCCTGAAGTTCTCTAGCATAGTTCTCTGGTCTCCAGGCCTACTAGGTTGTCCAACCCCCGAGTCATTCTCTGTCATAGTGGACCCTTTTCTACCCTAACTACTCACACTCATTGTGGCAAGTTTTCTACCATGGACATGTCCTCCTGGCCCTCATATCTATTGTCTCTGATATTATTAACATACTGACTTTCATATATCTTATGTCTCACAAATGAGTGATATCTCACAAATATTTACCCCTTTCCCTTTGACTCATTTAACTAATCAGAATAATCTCCATATCCATTCATGCATAAGAAAATGTCATAACTTTATTTTTCTAAGAGTTCTATACTATTCTAATTTTTTAGATATATTATATTTTTTTATCTACTCATCTGTTATCAGGAATTTGGGTTGTAACCAGATTCTGCCTATTGTAAATAGTGATGCAATGAACATAGGAATGCAGAGGGCTTTTCTAGTATGATGTTTTCAGGTTCCTAGGGTATATTAGAAGTAGTATTGCTGGATTATATGGAAGCTCAATTTTCAGTTTTCTGTGAGACATTTATATTGTTTTTTTTTTTTTTCAAAAGAGTGGACCACTGACATTATCATCAGCAGTAAATGAGTCCCTTTCTCCACAAATCCGTGCCAGCATTGATTGTTCTTGTTCTTTGAATGTACAACTATATCTGTGATATGAATTGACATCTCACGGCTGTTTTGATTTGCATTTCCTTGATTGGTGTGGAGCATTTTGTTCTTAGGCCATCTGTATTTTTCTTTGAGGAAATATCTGTTCATTTCTTCTCATTTTTGGATGGAGTTAGACTTTTTTTTATCTTGCTAAGTTCTATTAGTAAGTTATATAGCTTAGATATTAACCTTTTATTTGATGGACATTGGGTGCATAGTTTTTCCCATTCATTGTATCACATTTAGTCTTTGATTCCTACTCACTGTTTCCTTCCTTTAAAGTGCATAAGCTGCTCACTTTAATGCAGCCCCAATTGTTCAATTTTCTTCCACTTGCTTGGTCAATGGTATTTTTAACTTGAAGATGCCTTTAGCTTCAATGTCATGTAGTATTTGGCATGCATTTTCCTGTACGTACCTTATAGTTTCAGTTTTAATGTCAAGGACTTTAATCTATTTTGATTTTACATTTGTGCATGGTCTTAAGAGGTATGTGTTCATTTATTTGCATGTAGTAAACCTGTTATCCCAACAACACATGTTGAAGAGGTTTTCCTTGCTCCACTTGGCATTTCTTGCCCCTTTATCAAAGATTATTGATTATATACTGGGGTATCTGTCTCAAAATATTCAATTTTATTCCATTGATCTGAGGGTCTATATTCCAATGACATCTGGTTTAATGACTACTAATTTATAGTATAGTTTAAAATTGGGAAAATTGACATGTCCCATCTTCTTTTTCCCAAGGATTGCTTTAGCTATTCATAAACTTCTATTTCTCCAAATAAATTACAAGAATGTTTCATCCACTTCTATGAAGATGTGGGTATTCTTATATGGATTTCATTAAATCTATACCATGTGTAGGGTATAAGTTCCATTTTTTGTGTCCTCTTCTATTTCCTAAAGCAGTATTTTGTAGTTTTTTTGTATAGGTCTTTCATCTCGTTAGTTAAGTTGACTTCAAGGTTCTTGATTTTCTTTTTTCTTTTTTTGGATGGGGGCAAACTTGGCAGTGCTCAGAAATCACTTTTGGCAGACTCGGGGGATCATATGGGATGTTGGGAATCAAACCCAGGTCTGTCCTGGGTCAACCATGTGCAAGGCAAAAGTCCTACCCCTGTGCTATCTCTTCAGCCCACTTGATTTTCTAAGGTACAATTATGAATGGGAATTTTTAAAATGTACCTTCTTTTTTGTTATTTGCAGATAAAAACATGAATTTTTGTATGTTTACTTTATAGCATGACACTTTGGTATACAAATATTTTGTTTCTAGAAGCCTTTTAGTAGCAATTTTAGGATTTTCTAAATACAGTATCATGTCATCTTCAAACAGTGAGAGCTTGAGTTCTTTCTCCTGTCTGGACGCCCTTGATATATTTTTTTTTCTTGCCTAAGAGCTATGGCTTCTACTTTCAGTACTATATTGGAAAAAAGTAGTGAGAGGAGGCAAACTTGTCTGTACCCAATCATATGTATATGTATGTGTGTGTTGTGGGCCAAACCTCTTATCCTAGATCTGTGCTTTTGGTTATGCTTGTTGGTGATCTGGGACTGTGTGATATTAGAAACTGAACTTGGATCTTGTGCGTGCAAAGCACTTTTCATGTGTTCAGTTCCTTGAGCTATCTCTCAGTCCCTCTGTGTGATTTCTTAGACCACTTTCATTCATATGGTGAGTCCAAAGATATTTTTTAAAACTTTCCAGATTTTCATACCGTTTCTTTATATTATGAAATATTTCCTATGTCCTATCTAATATGTATATACAATATCGCACTGTATTTCTGGGAATTTACAATTGTGTAACACAAATTCCAGCTGAAGTTGTCTTGCAAATATAGAGGAATAAGAACAAGTAGTTTGGGGCCAGAGAGATAGCATGGAGGTAAGGTGTTTGTCTTGTATGCAGAAGGTTGGTGGTTCAATTCCTGGCATCCCATATGGTCCCCTAAGCCTGCCAGAGCGATTTCTGAGCAGGAGTAACCCCTGAGCACCGCTGGGTGTGACCCAAAAGAAAAAAAGTGGTCTGACTTGATGAATTAATAGAAAATTTTCTAAACTCATTGGAACCTTTTTTTTTTAAATAATTTATAACGGGTATAAGATTTATTTCTTTTGCCTCCAAATGAAATAGAGCTTTACTTGCTTTGGTAATCTTTGAAGCACATAGTTTATTCTTTTTTTATTTTTATTTTTATTTTTTTTGGTTTTTGGGCCACACCCAGTGACGCTCAGGGGTTACTCCTGGCTATGCGCTCAGAAGTCGCTCCTGGCAGGCACGGGGGACCATATGGGAACCGGGGGATCGAACCATGGTCCGTCCTAGGCTAGTGCAGGCAAGGCAGGCACCTTACCTCCAACGCCACCTCCCGGTCCCCCAATAGTTTATTCTTAACATTTCATAGAGGCTTCAGCTATTTTATTTAGGCTTATTAATCATAATGTCTGTAAAGGGTTTTTTTTTTTTTTTAACTGACTGTCTCCATCTGGCCTCCTGTTGGTTGGTCCTTCAGTATTCCTTATTGTTCAGTAATGTGTACTTTTTTTTGCTTATGCATGGAAACATGGACATTGGTAGAGATAACTTTTTCAAATTAAATTACCGGGAATCAAATACAGAACCAATATATATGAGATGCAATTTTTTTTTTTTTTGGTTTTTGGTTCACACACGGCAGTGCTCAGGGGTTACTCCTGGCTCCATGCTCAGAAATTGCTCCTGGCAGGCACGGGGGACCATATGGGGCACCGGGATTCGAACTGATGACCTTTTGCATGGAAGGTAAACGCCTTACCTCCATGCTATCTCCCGGGCCCCGAGATGCAATTTTTGCCCCTACTTGGTATTAAACATAATAAACAAAAAATTGAACTCATTGGAATGCCCTTGGGAGAATCTTTGGAGTCTATCAATAATCCCTGTGACTGGAAAACCATATAATTCCACTCTAAACTATTATGACTTGCATTTAGCTTTGAGACACACAGCTAAGTAAGAAAATTTATTTTATTTTATTTTTTTTTTTGGTTTTTTGGGCCACACCCAGTGACGCTCAGGGGTTACTCCTGGCTATGCGCTCAGAAATCACTCCTGGCAGGCACGGGGGACCATATGGGAACCGGGGGATCGAACCGTGGTCCATCCTAGGCTAGCGCAGGCAAGGCAGCAGGCACCTTACCTCCTGCGCCACCTCCCGGCTCCCAGTAAGAAAATTTTTTATATGAAAAATTGATAATACATTTTCTTCCTTCAAAGATAAAAGCATGAAAGCAGATTTATTCACAACAGGATTTTAGATCTAATGTCAGTTTTTTCTTGACCTTTGGAGAGTTAATATTTTTGACAGAATCTTATAAAAGAGATTTGTTTAGTTTACTTGTCAAGTCTATATTGATCATCTTAATTTTGTGACTGAGGAGATACCTTAATATGCAGAAAGCCTAAGTTTGACCCTAGCATCATGGAGCACCACCAGAGAGAACCTGGAGCACAAAGCTAGAAATATCACTTTAGGTGTGCCCTTCATATAAATAAAAATCTTACTTTTTAGTAACATAAAATACTCTCACTCTAATCAGAAAATAACCGATAGACAGCATATTTCTTTATTTTATTTTATTTTACTTTAGTTATTCTATACATTAGTTATTTTATTTTGTAAGAATTAAGCCATGGGTTTCAGTTGTTTGATTTATATTACTAGTTTTTATCCCTTCTTTTTTAAAAATCCAGGCAACATTGCTTTAGAACACTATCTGTACTTCAGTAATACATCTTTTTTTATGTATTTTGTTCTATGTCACCACCAAAGTACGAATAACATTCTCATCACAGACTATTTGATCTCCCTGAACTCTAAATTTAAACCCAAATGTATATTTGGTTTTATTTATCTGTTTTATTGTTTATTTATTTTCTACACATAAAGAAATCATCCAGTATTTATTTTTCTTTCAGTTTTATTTTGTTGTTATACTTCTTCAGTTTCATTTTTGTTGTTGCAAGTGGCAATATTTCAACTTTTTTGTATTTGGGCAGCACCCAGAGATATTCAGGGTTTACTATGGGCTCTGTGCTTTGGCAGGCTCTGGAGATGATAAGGGATGCTAGGGATAGATCCCAGGTCAACCATGTACAAAGCAAATGGTATACAAACTGTGCTATTGCTATGGCCCCTGCACATATATATATTGTTTTTGGGTCACACCCGGCAGTGCTCAGGGGTTTCTCCTGGCTCCATATTCAGAAATTGCTCCTGGCAGGCACGGGGGACCATATGGGGCACCGGGATTCGAACCGATGACCTTTTGCATGAAAGGCAAATGCCTTACCTCCATGCTATCTCCCGGGGGCACTTATATTTTTAATATTAATGTTTGTGTGTCTTTTTAAGTAATAATTTTATTATTTGAACACCATGGTTACAAAAATGTTCATAGTTGTGTTTCAGTCATAGAATGTACATTGCCCTTCACCAATGCAACTAACATGCCAATGTCTCTCATTTTGCTCCCCTCACACCCTCTGCCTGACTTTAGAATAAGTATTCTGCTTCTCCCTCCTTCTTTTCTGACATTATGACAATAGTCTCAGTGACTGTTATCAATGAGAAGGTGCCTTACATATCACTTTATCTCACTTCAGCAGCCAGTTCTGGTACAGAATGATAAGTTGCAACTATCATTGTCATGGTAATTATCAGTGCAGTTAGTTCTCTAACTACTCACTGCTCTTTGTAGCAAGCTTCATATGATGGGCTGGTTCTCCTGGCCCTCATCTCTATTAAATTTGGATATTACTTCCATACACCTTTTATTTTTCTTATATCCCACAGTGAATGAGACAATTCTATATTTATTTATGCCTCTCCCTCTGACTCATTTCTCAAGAAATAATCTCCAATCACACTCATGTGTAAGCAAATTTCACAGCTGAATAGTATTCTATTGTGTAGAATTTCTAGTTTCTTTAACCACTTATTTATTTTCAGGCACCTGGGTTGCTTCCAGGTTCTGGTTATTGTAAATAGTGCTACAATGAACGTAAGAGTGAAGAGGGCATATTTGTATTGTATTTTTTTCTTCTTTCACTAAAGAATAGAAAGATTAGAAAGTGAATGCTCAGTGGATCTTAGAAAGGGAGGGAGGGAAGGAGAGAGGGAGGGAGGGAGGGATGAGGGAAGGAGAGAGGGAGGGAGGAAGGAAGGCAAGTATTATGTTTTTGTGTCAATGGGGATATCCCTAGGAGT
The DNA here is from genome assembly GCA_004027635.1 of Crocidura indochinensis. Taxonomy (NCBI): domain Eukaryota; kingdom Metazoa; phylum Chordata; class Mammalia; order Eulipotyphla; family Soricidae; genus Crocidura; species Crocidura indochinensis. The sequence continues at coordinate 12,634 of PVKC010022404.1, forward strand.
GGTATTGCTGGATCATATGGAGCTCAATTTTCATATTTTTGAAGACTATCCATATTGTTTTCCAAAAAGGGGGGATTAGTAGATATTCCCACCACAGTGATTGAGAGTCCTCTTTACCCTGCATTTGCACATGCAATGGTTATTCTTGTTTTTTGTGATGTGTGTTTGTCTCTGTGGGTTGAAATATCCCATTGTTGTTTTTCTTTGAATGTCACTGATGATTAGGAATGTGAACTGTATTTTTCATGTGCTTTGTGGCCTTTTGTATTTCTTATTTGGTGCTGGAGGTAAGGTGCCTGCGCTAACCTAGGACGGACCGTGGTTCGATCCCCGGTTCCCCATATGATCCCCCGTGCCTGCCAGGAGCGACTTCTGAACGAATAGCCAGGAGTAACCCCTGAGCGTCACCAGGTGTGGTCCCCCCCCCCCAAAAAAAAAACCCCAAAAAAGAAAGTCTGTTCATTTCTTCTTCCCTATTTTTATGGGCTAAGTGTTTTTTTTTTCTTGTTGAGTTCTGTCTTTATCTTGTATATATTAGATACTAGCCCCTCATATAATAAGTATTGAGTGAATACTTTCTCTCATTGTGTGAGTAGCCTTTGATTTTATTTGAGGTACAGAAGCTTCGAAAGTTGATTTAGTCCCATTTGTTTATCTTTTCTTCCACTTTCTTATACAGTGGTATTTTCTCCTTGAAGATGCCTTTAGTCTCAATGTCATGGAGAGTATTGCCTGTTTTATTTTCTATATATCTTATAGTTTTAGGTATGATATCAAGATCTTTAATTCATTTTTATTTGATTGTGTGCATGGTGTAAAAGCAAGCTCTGAGTATGTTTTTGCATGTGGCTAACCTTAGTTGTCCCATCACCACTTTATGAAGAGGTTTTCCTTGCTCCACTTTGTGTTTCTTGTCTCATTATCAAAGATTAATCGATTGTATGTCTGGGGTCTGTCTCAGAATACTCATATCTATTCCATTCATCTGAGCTCTGACTTTGATTCAATAACATGTAGATTTGATGAGTATTTCTTTGTAGTAAAATTTAAAGTTGGGGAAAGAGATAATTTTCAACTATTTTCTATAGATTATTTTTCACAATTTGTGGAGGCTTATTGTTCCATATGAATTTTAGGAGTGTTTGATCCACTTCTTTGAAAAATGCCATGCATATCGTTAGTGGGGTTCTATTAAATATGTATAATGCTTTGGGGTATTGTCATTTTAATTAGTTAACTCTCCAATCCATGAATAGGGTATATGTATCCATTTTCTTTGTTGTCTTTTATTTCTAGAGGCAGTATTTTGTAGTTTTCTTTATCGTGCTAGGTCTTTCAACTTTTAGTTGACTCCAATGTAACTTGAGTTTCCATGGCACTAATTTGAATGGGATTGTTTTCTAAATGTCTATACCTTTTCTATCATTATTTGTATATATATATATATATATATATATTTTTTTTTTTTTTTTGGGTGTGTGTGCTAATTTTGTAGCCTGCCACTTTGTTATACAAATCTATAGTTGCTAGAGGTTTTTGGAACAGTCTTTAGGATTTTCTAGTGAGAGCTTGATTTCTTACTTTCCTATCTGGATACCTTGATATATTTTCCTTGCTTTATTGCTATGGCAAGTACTTCCAGTACTATGCTGAATAGAAGTGGCAGGACCAGGCAGCCTTATCTTATGACAGATTTTAAAAGACAGACTTTCTGTTTTTCCCCATTGTGTATAATATTTGCAATGGGCTTGTGGTAAATGGCCTTGACTAAAAGTTCCTTCCATTCCATATTGTTGAGAGTAGTTATCATGAATTGGTATTGAACCATATCAAATGTTTTTTATGGCATCTATTGATATGATTATATGGTTTTTATTTTTCCTTTTGGTGATAACTAATTTATGTTGTTTGACTCGTGTTTGTTTAAATTATTCTTGCATTTCTGGAATAAATCCTATGTGGTCATGGTCTATGACCTTCTTGATGAGCTGTTGGATCCTATTTGCTAGAATTTTGTTAAGGATGTTTATATCTGTGTTCATCAAGGATATGCTGTTGAGTTCTTTTTTCACCTCTGCCTACTTTTGGTTTCAGGGTGTTGTCACCTACATAAAAACTATTGGAGAGTTTCTGTTTCTTCAGTGTTTTTTTTGGGGAGGGGAGGGGCACACTCAGTGACATTCAGGGGTTACTCCTGTCTGTGCATTCAGAAATTGCTCCTGGATTGAGGGACCATATGGGACCCTGGGGTATTGAACTGAGGTCAGTCCTGGGTCAGCCCCAGGCAAGGCAAATGCCCTACCTCTACACCACTGCTCAGGTCCCTGTTTCTTTTATCTTATGGAAAAACCTAAAAACAATTGACAGTAGGTCCCCTTGAAAGGTTTGAAAGAATTCACTAGTGAATCCACCTGGGCCTGGGCTTTCGTTTTTGGGAAGACTTTTGATTACCCTTTCAATATCCTAAACAGTAATAGGTCTATTAACATATTTCAGATAATCTTGATTAAAACTTGAAAGATTATAGAAGTCCAAGATTTTTTTATCTATTTCTTCCAGGTTCTCTTGTTTTGTGGCACAGAGTATCTCAAAGTAATCTCTGATTTTTATTTAAATTTCCATAGTATCAGTAGTAATATCTTTTTTTTCTCTCTATGTCAGTTTATTAAGTTTCTCTTTTTTAGTTTTTCTAACGTTCTATTGATTTTTTAAATATTTTTTAGAGAACCATTTCTTTCTTTTTTGATCCTTTGTAGTTTTTGCTTTTCAATTTATTTATTTATTTGTTTGTTTGGTTTGTTTGTTTGTTTTTTGGTACACACCCATTTGATACTCAGGGGGTTACTCCTGGCTATGCACTCAGAAATCACTCCTGGTTTGGGGGGGGGGACCAAATGGGACACCGGGGGATCGAACCGTGGTCCATCCTATGCTAGCGCTTGCAAGGCAGACACCTTACCTCTAGCGCCATCTTCCCAGCCCCTGCTTTTCAATTTATTAATTTCTATTCTAAGCTTTATTATTTTCTCATGTATGCCTATTTTTGATTCAATTTGTTGATCTTTTTCAATTTTTAAGCTGTACCATAATATTAATAATATTAATTCTGTAGTCCTCTTTTTCCTTGCTGATCAGTGCTTGTAAAGTAATGTATTTTCTCTTAATATCATTCTGCTGTATCCAATAAATTCTGATAATTTGTGTTTTCATTATCTTTTATTTCCAGAATTCTGTTGATTTTCATTTAGTCTCTGACCCACTGGTTGTTCAGTAGTGAAATGTTTACTTTCCAGGTGTTAAAGTTTCTTTTTTTTGTCTGTTTGTAATTCACTTTTTTTTTTGATTTTGGGCCACACCTGGCAGTGCTCAGGGGTTACTCCTGGTTGTCTGCTCAGAAACAGCTCCTGGCAGGCACAGGGGACCATATGGGACACCTGGATTTGAAACAACCACCTTTGGTCCTGAATCAGCTGCGTGCAAGGCAAACACTGCTGTGCCATCTCTCTGGGCCCCATGTAATTCACTTCTAATTTTGATGCATCATGACCTGAGACAGTAGTTCATAAAATTTTTATCTGCTTGATTTTATAGAAGTATCTATTATGATGCAGCATGTAATCTACCTTGTGAATTGGGGAAGAATATGTATGCAGTGTTCTGGGGATGGAAATATATACATATTTATACATACACACACACACACACACTAAGGCACTCTTCCATTTCTTCAGAACCACTGTATTTTTGTTAGGTATTAGCCTGGTTGACCTATCAAGGGGTGACAGGGCAGTTTTGAAGTCTCTCACTATTATTTTTATTGTTATTGATATCTTTATTCAAATATATCAACAATTGTTTTAGTATATTTGCTGGTTTCTCCTGTGAATCTATGTTTAGGAGTGTGATTTCTTCCTGGTGTACATATCCTTTGATTATTAGGAAATATACATCTCTGTCCTTTAATCATTTTAAGTCAAAAGTATCTGTCATCTGACATTATGGCCACCCAACCCATTCAAGGAAATTGTTTGCTTGAATTTTAAGGATATTGTTTGCTTGCTATAATCTTTGACTTTTGGTGATTTTTTCCCTGACAAGATTTCTTCCTTGTAGGCATCAAAATATTGGATATAAAATTTGGATCCATGTGCCACTCTGTGGTGCATTTAGTTCATTGATCTTGAAAAAGATGATTGTCATGAATTTTAATGTCTTCTTTGTGTAGGAGTTTGGTGTTTCTGTTGGGTCTGCCTTGCCTTAAAGTAGATCCTTCTATTCTTCTTTAAAGGCTGTTTTTAGTTTGTAAAGTTTCTGAGCTATTGTTTTCCGTGAAGCTATCTATTCTTTCTTCAAATCTGACTTAAAGTCTGACCATTGTAGTATTCTTGTTGAGTTATTTATTTCATTGAGTTTTGTCTGTATATTCCTCCACTGCCTTTGGACCTGGAGGTCCAAGTGCTTGTGATAAATCTGTTGTCAATCTTAAGTATTCCTCTTTGCATGTAGTTTTCTTTCTTTTCTTTTTTTTAATCTTCTGTTTCAGTATTCTATCTCTATATATCTGTGGTATTTTTATCATTGTGACTACGGTCTGTTTTAGGGTGCTTTTTTGGGGGTGGGTCTCTTTTAGCTACTACACTTAGGGCATCCAGTAATTGATGCATATACTCTTCAGCTCTGAGAACTTCTTAGCAATTATATCTGTGAGTGTTAATTCTTCAAGGAGGATTTATTTCTGAACTTTGTTACTCCAACGATTCTTGTGTTTTTTTTCTATTCAGTGTATCCCAGAGATCTATTTTAATGTGTTTACATGTTTAGAGTATATTTTCCATCTTCTGCTTATTTTAAGGCCATTTCCAAAGTTTTCTTTTGTATGAGAAGTTATGGAGCTCATCTTCCTGCTCAAGTACTTATTCTATCCTTTGCAATTCTTGCTCTGCTGGTGAGGCATTCCAATGCATTTTCATTTTGTGTACCAAGTTTTTCAGTGTTGTTGTTGTTGTTGTTTCTTCTTCTTCTTCTTCTTCTTCTTCTTCTTCTTCTTCTTCTTCTTCTTCTTCTTCTTCTTCTTCTTCTTC
>PVKC010022405.1:0-17692 GCA_004027635.1 Crocidura indochinensis
TAATCAATAGGGAAACAGAAGACATTTAGAGATAGAGGCATCAAGTGATAACACAAATGAACTAAATTTAATACAGTAGAAAGAGTTAGTGAATTCTGAAGTACATACTAGTATTTAATAAATAGGAGAATATTAAAGGTAGAAAGAGAAAGTAAAAATGTAATATGATTTGAGAAGCATGAGATCATGTGTTAATATTTTGTTTAGGAAAATTTAGCAATATCCCATTTTGCCATGGCATACATAAACTTTTAGGGGAACTCAGCCCACCAGGTGTATCCTCAGATTTTCCTGGTGGGGAGAACTGAAATTACCCTCCATAGGGTTCCTCAAAGGCCCGTTGTGGATGCCTTTTTCCCCTGCGTGGATGGTTGAGGAATTTCCAAAGAGATGGTTGGCATTACATTTTCGGTCATTATTTGGCTTCTCTTCTTTGTAAATTTCAGGCAAAATTGTGGCTTCTATCAAATAATTTGGCTCGGGAATTCCAGCACCAAAGATTACTAAGAGAACCCCTTTTCTGGATAATGTTTAGCCCAGAAAGCAAAGACAATGTTTTTTTCTTTTTTTCAAATATTTCCTTGCAGCTGCAGTTTCTGGTAATCAAGGGGAAAGCCAGAGAGCAGACCCCTGGGCTATTGGTTCTTTCCTTTCTTGACCTCTAAAAAAATAGAGTCCAGCCCAGGAAGATCAAGTTTCTAGATATTTCCTACTTCCTCCTCATCCTGATTTTGCATTTGAAGTAAGCTTGCAAAGAGTTGCCTTGAGTTGTAACCTCTCTTGTAACTTAGAACAACACATAGGTAAAATACTCCATGACATTGAGACTAAAGGCATCTTCAAGGAGGAAGCTGCACTATCCAAACAAGTGAAAACAGAAATTAACAGATGGAAATATATTAAACTGAGAGGCTTCTGCACCTCGAAGGATATAGTGGCCAGGATACAAGAGCCACACACTGAATGGGAGAATCTATTCACCCAATACCCATCAGATAAGGGGCTAATCTCCAAAATATATAGGGCAATGACAGAACTTTATAAGAAAAAAAAAAACATCTAATCCATTCAAAAAATGGGGAGAAGAAATGGACAGACACTTTGAGAAAGAAGAAATACAAATGGCCAAAAAGCATATGAAAAAAAATGCTCTAAACCACTAATCATCAGGGAGATGCAAATCAAAACAACTATATAGATACCACCTCACACCACAGAGATTGGGGCACATCACAAAGAATGAGAATAATCAGTGCTGGCGGGGATGTGGAGAGAAAGGAACTCTTATCCACTGCTGGTGGGAATGCCACCTAGTTTAACCTCTTGGAAAGCGATATGGAGATTCCTCCAAAAACTGGAAATTGAGCTCCCATATGATCCAGCTATACCATTCCTAGGAATATACGCTAGGAACACAAAAATACAATACAAAAATCCCTTCATTACACCTATATTCATTGCAGCACTATTTACCATAGCAAGATTCTGGAAACAACCACGATGCCCTTCAACAGATAAATGGCTAAAGAAACTGTGATACATATACACAATGGACTATTATACAGCTGTCAGGAGAGATGAAGTCATGAAATTTTCCTTTACATGGATGTACATGGAATCTATTATGCTGAATGAAGTTTGTCAGAGAGAAAAAGATGTAGAATTGTCTCACTCATCTATGGGTTTTAAGAAAAATGAAAGACATTCTTGCAATAATTTTCAGAGAACTTCATGAACCTCACCACAAAGAGTGATGAGTTTAGTTAGAGAAATAACGACATTGTGAACTATCCTAAAAATGAGAATGTATGAGGGAAATAGAAAGTCTGTCTAGAGTACAGGTGGGATGAGGTGGGGAGGAGGGATATTTGGGATATTGGTGGTGGGAATGTTGCACTGGTGATGGGGGATGTCTCTTATATGACTGAAACCCAACCACAATCATGTTTGTAACCAAGGTGTTCAAATAAAAAATATTATTAAAAAATAAAGAGAAAAAAGAAGAAAAAACATAATTAAAAAATCAAACAAAAATATCAAAAAGCACCACAGCAATAAAGACACCAATCACACAAAAACCACGGTCCTGAAATAAAAACAAAACAAAGCACAAAAAAGCAAAAACAATAAAAAAATAAAATATTTGTCTGACAAAATATTTTATTTTCTTTAAACACTTAGACTAAATCCAGTTTTTGTTCCATCCGTGCTTTATAATAATGGGGTCTCATGAGAAGTGCATATTAATTTTAGGTTCAATTAATATTCTATTTTTCACATTGTAAAAGAAATGTTATAAAAGCAAAACTATTAGTTATATAAACAAAATCACACATCTTTCTATTAAGAAAAATATCTCAAAGAATCATAGGAAGGGGTGGGGAAATGACAAAACATAAAACTATTTTAAGGCATTATCAAGAGCAATGTATAGGCTTTGTCAAGAAAAAAATGTTAGAGGCTTTATTTTCCAAAATTTCAGTCTTATAGAGTCATATTAAAATACTGAGTGCTTAGGAAAAGGTGTTTTACAGATGTCAAAACAAGAGCCAACTCAACTACTAATGTAATATTAGTGACCCATTTATATTTGGTAGAATTATTACTAGAGAAAATTCATGAGGATGAATCTTTTCCTACTGGGAAATCATCATTTAAAAGAGAGATTTTATCAAAGATCGATGTTGGACCTTATCAAATACTTTCTCTGTGTCTATTGATATGATCATGTGATTTTTATTTTTCTTGTTGATTTTGTGTATTATATATTTGATGCAATTATGAATGATAAACCATCCTTGCATTTCTGGGATGAAACCTACTTGATCATAGTGAATGATATTCTTAATAAGACATTGAATTCTATTTGCCAGAATTTTATTGATGATCTTTGCATCTATATTCATCAAGGATATTGGTCTGTAATTTTCTTTTTTTGGCTTTATCTCTGTCTGGTTTTGGTATCAAGGTGATATTGGCTTCATAGAAGCTGTCTGGAAATGTTCCCAGTTTTTTTTTTGTTTGTTTTTTGTTTTTGGGCCACACCCAGTGACGCTCAGGGGTTACTCCTGGCTATTCGCTCAGAAGTCGCTCCTGGCAGGCACGGGGGACCATATGGGGAACCGGGGGATCGAACCACGGTCAGTCCTAGGTTAGCGCAGGCAAGGCAGGCACCTTACCTCCAGCGCCACCGCCCAGTCCCCTGTTACCAGTTTTTCAATTTCATGAAAGAGCCTGACCAGGATTGGGAGTAGTTTCTTTTGAAAGGTTTGAAAGAATTCATTAGTGAATCCATGAAATGAACAGACACTTTGACAAAAAGGGAAATACAAATGGCCAAAAGGCACATGAAAAAATGCTCCACATCACTAATTGTCAGTGAGATGAAAATCAAAACAACTATGAGGTACCATCTTTCACCACAGAGATTGGCACATCACAAAGAATGAGAACAAGGAGTGCTGGCAGGAACTCTTATCACTGCTGCTGGGAATACCATCTAGTCCAACCTTTGTGGAAAGCGATATGGAGATTTCTCCAAAATCTGGAAGTTGAGCTCCCATAAGACCCATCTATACCACTCCTAGGGATACATCCTAGGAACACAAAAATCCAATACAAAAATCCCTTCCTCACACCTATATTCATTGCAGCATTGTTTACAATAGCCAGACTCTGGAAACAGCCTAGATGTCCCTCAATAGATAAATGGCTAAAGAAACTATGGAACATATATACAATGGAATATTATGCAGCTGTCAGAAGACATGAAGTCATGAAATTTTCCCATACATGGATGTATATGGAATCTATTATGCTGAGTGAAATAAGTCAGAGGGAGAGAGATAAACACAGAATGGTCTCACTCATCTATGGGTTTTGAGAAAAATGAAAAACATTTGTTTAATAATTCTCAGAGACAAAATAGAAAAGGACTAGAGGGTCTAGCTCCTGACATGAAGCTCACCACAGACATTGTTAGTTGCAGTCACAGAAATAATTACACTGAGAACTATCATAACAAAATATGACTAAATGAGGGAAGTAGAAAGCCTGTCTAGAGTACAGGTCGGTTTGGGGTGGGGAGGAGGGACACTCGAGATATTGGTGATGGGAATGTTGCACTGGTGAAGGGTTTATATATATAAAATATATATGATATATATAAAGTATACATATGTATATATATGTAGAGGATTTGACTTCCAGCAAACTAAAAAACTTAAGTTTGGGCCAGAGTAGCACAGCAGGTAGGGTGTTTGCGTTGTGTGGAGTCTTGCATGACCCAGATCCTGGCATACCATAAGGTCACCAGAGCCTGTCAGGCATAATTTCTAAAGGCAGAACCAAAAATTTTAATAAAGCAACAATTTATGTTCAGGGTTATAATTCTGTCTCCCCTGCCCCCGCCCACATTATCTAAAAATAGGACAACCTGAAGAGAGGGTCTTTAAAAAATTGCATGGAAAATGTCTTATTTATCTCAAAACATTTTAGTATATTTACATGTAATTTTAATAATTTATTAATTTTAAAATAAGGACCCAGAGAAATAGCATAGTGGTAGGACATTTGCCTTGCATGCAGCCCATTCAGGATGGACAGTAATTTGAATCTTGGCATCCTATATGGTCCCCCGAGTCTGCCAGGGGCAATTTCTGATTGAAGAGACAGGATTAATCCCTGAGAGCTGCCAAGTGTGAAATAAAAACAAAAAACTTTTTTTGAAATAATAATAGTAAGATATTTGAATGAAATTAATTTGATCATTTTAAAAAAGAAAATTGGATTAGAAGGATAGTATATGGATTAAGATTTCGTTGCATGCAGCCAAGTCAACTGTTATCCCCCAAACTGTATTGATTTCATTAAACTTCCCATAGTGACCTCTGATTATAGAGGCAGAAGTGAATTCTGAACAGCACAGTATGTAGCTCAACTCCCCAACTCCCAAAGTCAAGAAAATCAACAATATTTTATATGATGGCAATAAAACAAATATAATATTTGAGTTCAATAAAAACTGAAGGTTGGAGGAATCCACTTGGATTTGTGCTATTTGACAATATCAGATAAATTGCTTCATGGAAAAATGTTGAGTAAAATGAAAAGATAACAGAACACTAAAATATTGAATGATTAAGAAGAGAAAGGAGAAAGGAAGATAAACAAATGGATAAAAGAAAGCTCTATCATCTCTCTGATACTAGGAGAGTGTCATACTAGAAGCTAACATTCTATTGTAGTTGATATTCACAACATGTTTTTATTGTATTTTCTTCTCTTTTTTCTCTGTCATTATTATTTCCTCATTGAATAATTCACTTTTGCCACTGAGTAAATTTAATTTATACCAACTCATAGTCCCAACTATCCTGCCTGGATTCATGCACTTCTTCTGCAAAACACTTTTAGTTTCAGCTCTGAATATATAATGCCTTGTCATATTTTCATACTATTGTTTCGTTTCTCTAACTAGAGTAATTCAACTTTGATGGCTAAAGTCAGGTCCATTTATCTCTGTTGATATTAAATTATATTGTTCAATTTCTTAGATTTGAATTTAATTTCTCAGGTATAATTTTACCTAATAAAAACCATGATTAGCATGATTTGTATAAACATGCTAATCAAGTTATGTTTTTAAGATTTAACAAAGAAAATGGTCAGTGGATGCAGAATAATTTGTGGTCCAAACTCATCTCATTTTCAGCCATAGATTCTCTAGAAAATTCTAAAGTACCACATGATCATTATTAAAGAGATTGGGAAAATATTTCTTATTAATAAATTACAATTAGTTTCCTAGTTTCCTCCAGCTCTTAATGAAAAGTTACAGTGAAAAGGAAATATCTAAAATATCTGTCTGATCTTTTACTCTAAGTTTAATCTCAGTTTAACTTTTTATCCTAAATTTAAGTTTAATAGTCTAATATTTCATATCCAAGTCTTATTTTCTTATTTCTTCAGAAATAATGTAACTCACTTTGAATGACAGATACCAAGTTAAAGATGATAATTGAAAAGTATTTAAACTATATAATAACTAAGTAATAAAAATTGCCATACTAGTGCAACCCTAACATTATTTGAACATCCTGACTCATTACCTTCTCATTTTATTTCTATCTGCTGACTAAGGCAAGAAAATTACAGTACAATTTTAAAATTCTAATAAATTGGAAGTGCAAACATTTCTTCCCATGACATTTTTAGAATTAGAGAAAAAAATATATGTTGGAACCTGTTTATTTTAAACTTAAAAGAGAACCTTTGTGTTTTTACAAAACAAATTAACATAACAAATTATTATAATAAAATTGAGCTATAAAATGACCTTATATGTTGGATTTAAAAATATTTTATAATATAAAAGCTCCCACAGATCTCATTAATTTACTTATGCTTACTACTATGAATTATGTTTTGTTATTAGAATAAAATAGTTGTTGGTTTTCAAACATAGTAACTTAAATCAGCCCCCCTCAGAACACAGTTAAGTGGTAATACTAAAGTTGGGTTGAATATAACAAACCTGATTTTGGTGTTAAATGGTTTAATATATATAGCCTTATTGTAAGCATATTTTCATCATTGCAATTTCAATTTTATCATTGCTGATAGGTAAGTTAACAAAAGAAGATGATTGACTTAATTACTAAAGTTTTAGGGACTAGCACATGTTTAACAGTTAATAGAAGTCTTACTGATAAATTTATACGAGTATTGCCTCAGTAATTTTTTTCTGAAAAATCACTTTAATAGGTCTGGTGATATGACTTTAGATGAATGTTCTAAAATAAGTTGAATTACTTTTTATCTTTATCTAGGCACCATAGTTATCAAGAGTTCTACGATAAAAGCTAAGCAACTTTTTAAAGCAAAACTGCTCTCCAATAAATAAGTACACATAAAGAAATACACATATTTTGGCTTATATGTATTAAACCTTGAATCATTAAAAAAAGAAATACACTTAGTATACAAAATAGCATATTCTCATGTATGTAGAGTACATGCTTTGCATGTATGGTATAATAACATTTTATTTCTGTCATGTAATTATTCTGATGGTGATCTAGTGGATAAGATCTCCTCCTTAAGGTTTTAATTTAATATGTCAGCAGATAGAATCCAGCTTGATATAAAACTTTATCAAATGTTAATTATCTTTAGTCTAGAGTCCATTCTGACTCATTAGAGAAAATTTAAGTATGCTAGACATATTCACTTACATTTCCATAACTCTTGTATGAATTCCAAAATAAAAGGAAAAAGAGAAATGGCAACCAGCTGCCTGATATTTAATATGTGACACCAATGCATGTATCAGTAAAAAAAAATTCAGAATTTATTAAAACCGGATATTTATGCCATCAGTGGCATAAATTGTATCATAGTAAAAGGGTGAAATAAGGTTACAATCTGAGAGTATAAGCACAATTCAATATGGAAAGTAAACTAGTCAATAAAGCCATATTTAATACACTATATTCACATCACATTATATTTGCATCACATATTTACATCACATTATATTTGCAGATTCCCTGACTGATTAGCACAAAACAAATACATGCTGGCTGTTTCTGAGGATTATATTTACATCTTAGAATTTAGAATATGAGTTAAAATTAAAATTTGAATAAAATACTAATATACAACTTTATGGGTTGAGTACAGTTTGCAGAACATTTAATAATAATTCTTTTAGTATTGTCTTGGATTACTAATTAAATTGTTAAATATTGGGCTTCTGGTTTATTTAAGTTATAATAAGATTTAAAATATTTTTAAAAGGCAAAAGAATATATTTTATTACTTAGTATAATTTATTTTTCTCAAAATATGTGGCTGATAATTTGAAAATTATTGAAAACTAGTACATATTCATTAGAATTGCCACAGAATCTTATTACAAAGGTACTGTAAATTCCATTCAGCCAGGAAAAACCAATACCTGGAGATGTATGGTGACTTATGTGGTTCAAGGAATTGAACTCAGAATCTTGCTAGGTAATGCTGCATCATTGAGCTATCTCCTCAATCCCATGTACTAGGCATGTTATATTATTTTTGTATATAATTAAGAGTGAATATTATAGTAATTTCAAGCACAAACATTATGTAAAAATGAATAGCCTCTAAGTCACTTCTATGTATCTGTACAGAGGAAACAATTAATGAGATGTACACAATGATTCTAAAACCCCAAAGAAAATCAACAATAGAACTAACAGTCACCTGAAACAGAGATACTGTGAATCAGATAAACAATAATCATAGAACATTCTAAACCTCTTTAAAAATGAGAACTTGATTTTAAGTGAAGAGGGGATTTGTGTAATATCTGAATTAAATTATATCTGGGATATAAATAGATGGTATAGAGATATAATAATAGTTATTATATAAATACAATATAATAGTGGGATATAAATAGATAGTGTAGGAAGTAAGGCATTTATTTACATCTAGCGACCCAGATTTGATCCCTAGTATGACATATGATCTCCTAAGTGAATGAAGAACCAGGAATAGTCTTGGAACATTGTTGGTTGCCAATAAAATTCCTTCCCTGTTCTTCCAAAAGCCTGCAAAAACAGTATCTAAAGTTCTAATTAGAAATAAAATGGTACTGCAGTTTTTATACTTTAAAAATATATAATGTGGTCCTCTGATTTCTAAAACAATGATTTATCTAGTACATTAAGCATGGCTCAGCTTTTGAGAAAGGCACAGCAGATGGGACCTTTATTTTTTCTGTTGAATAACTTTATGGCCTTGAGTAAAGTCCTTATCTCTCTTGACTTTATTTTGCTCTCCCACAAATTAAATGTAAAATCAGCCACTTCTTTATTATGAGTTTTAAGTAACATTGTACTTCTTTGTGTATATAAAATATAAAATATGACAGGCAAGAGACGCAAAGAAACTAAAAGGAAAAGACAGTCTCATAGAACTTAATCGATATTTTCTGGATGACTAAAGGAGATGATAATGAAATACACATGGCTTAATGAAGTATGGATACTGTATATCATTTTGCTAAATAATCCCAGGCTGCATTAGGCTTCTCTTCTCATTCCTAGTTCTATAGGAAGTTTACAACTTGCCCTCAATCTATTATCTGACCTTTCTTGTTGCTGCGAGTGAATAAACATAGATATTGTGAAAAGGGAAGAAAGCACCTTTTTATAATTAGTTGGGTAATTGTCTAAAATTAAAAAGATGATTCTTCTAAAAAATTAAAAACTCAACCTAGAATAACTAATCCTCTAGTTAGGTGTATAATTTGCTAGAATTAATTCCAATATGGTTATCAAAACCTAGGAGTTAATATTGATGATTTTCTGCCCAGCATTTCTCAGACTAGTATAGCCTCATGGGAGGCAGTGGGACTAAGAAGCAAGTAAGGGTGTATTGGGGAGGAGGAAGGTCAGTAGCCTTGCATATAATTGGAGGGTGCAATCTATTGTTCACTTAAAGAAGGTAGATTTCCAAGAATGCCAAACAGTGTTTTTCTGATAAAGGGTGGAAAGACAAATAAGATTAGGAAACTTTGGCTTAGATTTAATTATTAATTGTCCTAAAACAGCATTAGCAGTTTTTTAAGATAAATTTTATACAGTAGGGGCAGAGTGATAGAATAGCATGTAGTACACTTGTGATACACAGGGCCAACCTAAGATTTATCTTCAATATTCCATATGGTATCCCAAATCCACCATGAGTGACTCCTAAGCAAGGAGTAAGTCCTGAAATACTACAATGTGGCCTGAAATCCAAAAAAATGATAACACAGTAAAGTTTACAATGCATGTTTGTATGTGTAATATGTATATATATTCATATACACAAAAATTTACTATCTTACAAAATAATAAATTTTATATTAGCCACAAAAGTTTCCTCATGCTCTTTTAAAATATTTCTTTTTATTTTTTTTTTCTTCCTTTGCAACGCACAAAGTATTCCTAGGCAATTTTTCTGTAAGTTAAGTGGTTAAAATTATTTTGAAATATCCAGGAGTCTAATATACATAGTATCTTTTATTTTGACACCAATTTCTTATTTAGTGAAATTTCTGTTCAGATCATATTATTAGTTTGTACTGAGTTCTTAATTTTATTAATATTAAGAGTGAAGAATGATTTTCTATACTTTTGAATATGCTTTATGTGATATGAATAATTTCTTCCAGGGTGTTTTCATTTCTCTTAAAGTGTATTATTATACATATATCTATATGGGAAATACCCAGAAGAACTGAATGAAATGTTCTGAAAATGACCCAAACCACCACTATAAACATCATTTTGAGCTAAAGAAAAGGAAATGTGTGGAGATTCCAGTTATTGGAAGTTACCAGAAAAGTACAGGAAGGTTGCAATAGAGAATTAAGTTTGTTTCATTTGATATTAATGATCATTTCTTTTGATTTAGGAGCAAATTTTCTCTCATATTTCAGAAAGAAAAAAAGATAGATTTGGAATATTTGAGGTGCATCTGTATTGTAGTGTATACCAATATTTTATTCATTTTAAATACAAATGTAGATAGAAAATTAGCCTATTTTCATGTTGATAATATTTGGTAGGTTTTTAGCTTTTGCCTATTACATATAAAAGTATAACTATCATTCACAGCAACTACTTTTAATGTATATTTAATTTCTTTATAGATAGGAAGAAACTGAATCAAAAGATACACATTTCAATTTTTAAATACTAAACTCATAATTGCACTATTACTAGAATCATACTAGCAATCTAATAAATGTCTACTTTCTTCAGATACACATCGATAATATGATGTTAAACAATTTTTCTATTAAAATAGGCATATTATTATGTCTCTTGGAGTTTAATTTACACTTGTACTTTTCCTAGTAACTTTCTTTCCCCCCATTTCTTCCAGGATCTCATGTTTTCTGGCATAGTTTCTTAAAGTAGTTTCTGATTACCCTTAGGATCTCTGTATTATCTGTAGTGATCTCCCCTTTTTCATTTCTAATCCAGTTTATTAAGTTTCTCTCTCTCCCTTTCTTTGTGAGTTTTTTTTGGGGGGGGGCACACATGGTGACGCTCAGGGGCTACTCCTGGCTATGTGCTCAGAAATTGCTCCTGGCTTGGGGGACCATATGGATGCCGAGAGATCGAACCTTGATCAACTCTAGGCTAGCACCAGCAATGCAGATGCCTTACCATTCTGCACCACCACTCTGGCCCCTTATTTGTGAGTTTTGCTAGTAGTTATCAATCTTGTTTATTTTTTTAAAGAACCAACTTTTGTTTTGTTGATGTTTCGGATTGGTTTTTTGGTTTCTGTTTTATTAATTTCTGCTCTAAGCTTTATTATTTCCTTCGGCCTACCTATTTTGGGTTCATTTTGTTGATTGTTTTCTAATTTTATAAGCTGTATATTAAGCTAGGTATGTAGGCCCCTTCTTCATTCCTTATGTGTGCTTGCAACTTTGATTTTGAGTTTGTGTTTGTTCTGACTATTCAGGTGCGTTTCTTGTAGGCAGAAGAATGTTGGATTCAGCTTTGTGATCCATTTTGCCATACTGTGCCTCTTAACTGGTGCATCTGGCCCACTGATGTTGAGATATAATTGTCATGGGATTAAGAGCCATCTTAGTGTAGAAGTTTGGTGTGTCTTTAGAACTGTCTTGTCTTAAAGCAGACCTTTCATTTTCTATTTTAAGGCTGGTTTGAATCTGTAGAATTTACGAGCTACTGATTATCTCTGAAGCTATGTATACTTCCTTCAAATCTGAAAGTGAGTCTGGCTGGGTACAGTATTCTACATGAGGCATCCAGTATTTTGAGATTTTTCACTAAATCCCACCATTGCCTTCTGTTCTTGAAGGTTTCTTGTGATAGGTCTGTTGTAAATGTTGAGGATGTTCCTTTGAATATAATTTCTCTTTTTGATCTTCTGCTTTCAGTATTCTATTCCTATCCGTGGGATTTGTCATTGTGAGTAAGTTGTGTCTTGGAGTGTTTTTCTTTTGGTATCTTTTAGCTGGTATTCTTTGGGAATGCAGGATTTGTTTCCATGCAGTCTTTAGCTCTGGGAGTTTTCTGTAATGATGTCCTTGGCTGTTGATTCTTCCTGGGGATTTTCTTCCAGGATCTCTGGGACTCCAATGATTCTTATGTTGTTTCTGTTGAGTTTATCAAAGACTTCTATTTTCTAGCAGCTGACGTTTTTTGGGGGGGTCCACACCAAGCAGCACAGAGAAGTTACTCCTGGCTCTATGTTTCAGGATCATATGGGATGCCAGTATTTGAACCATTGTCATTCTGCATGCAAGGCAAATGCCTTCCCTCCGTGCTATCTCTCAGACCCCAAGACTTCTATTTTTATCTGTTCACATTCTTTGAGGATTTTCTTCCATTTCTGATCATTTGTTTTAAGGTTCTTTCCAATCTCTTCTGCTATATGTAATTGTTCTGCATCTGATCTTCCAGCTCACTGATTTTATCCTCAGCTGCTGTTATTCTGTTGGAGAGGCTTTCTGTTGAGGTTATCATTTCATCTACCAAATTTTTCAGTCTTGTTATTTTAATTTGGAGTTTTCTGATTTTATCTTTGTATCCTGTTTAGCTAGATCTATGCTTTCTTTGATTGTTCTGAATATCCTTCATATTTCTACTCTAAACACTTTATCTGAGGGGCTAACTAGGTGGTTGGTACTTTCAGGGTCATCAGAGATGCCATCTTCATTCTCTATATGTTGTCTTGTGTTGTTTCCCTATTGCAATGCTTGAAATGTGGTTTGTACTATGTGTTATGGCCCTGAAGAGATTATGTTCACTGTTGTCTTCTTGAATCTCTCACCCAGGATCAGGAAAGCAGGTAGGGAGCAAGGTAGCACCTTTTAATGGACCAGTGATTTCTAAAACTCAAACACTCTGGGTCCTTTATTGGTTCTTAATTAACACAGAATGTAAAAAAAACTTTTCTTTTTTCCCCTTTCACTATTAAGTTCTCTGTTTTTGTTCCAGGTACTCTTCTTGGTGCATAAAGAACTCGAAGCAGCAAAATAAAAACCTTCTTGCTTGTCTTAGTAAGGAGCAACTGGGCACACTTCACCAGCCTCAGGGGTACTTATTATGTATTTGCTATATGTCAGTCATGCTATGCTTCTTCACGTTATAGAGACATAGGATAACACAAAATGGATAATCTTGCCATTGTCCATCTCAGAATTTCTAGAGAAGTCGAGTATCCAGTCTAGAATTGAGGAGGCAAAAGAAGGCTTGAAGGAAAGGATAGAGACAAACAGGTCTCCCAGACCTAGATCAAGAATAGCATCCCCGGAAGCAAAAGTTACCCTGTAGCCCCCCAGCTCCAAAGTCTGGCATCCTACTCATTCAGGTCTCCAAGTCGCACTTCTGGCTACAGATTGTACAACTCCGGCAGCCAGGTGGGGTCTGAACTTGGGACCAGCAGCTGCAGATGGAAAAACACTGTTGGCTCTGGTAAGATTCTTTAAACATCAGTAGTTATGGGAAAGACCCTAAGTGGGATAATCAATTTTACAGTCTTCAACCATGGGAATCATTTTGGTTGAAAGGGCAATGCAGTGGAAAATACATTATAAAAGTTAATGTGCTAAGGGTGGGAGCTATTTTCCTAATAAGACAATTTCAGGCTATTCCTGAAAGAGTCCTGATCCTTAAGTCATTAACAATTTAAATCCTGTATTTGGGAAACACAACATTGATCTCTTACACTTTTATTTTATTTTTAGCCATCTATGGCCACATTTTAGATCAACATTCGGGGTTTACTCCTGACTGTCATCAGATCAAATTCCTCAGGGTTCTTGGGAAGCATAAGTGGTGCCAGGATTAAATCAGAGCTGATTGCATGCATGCCAAGCCTCCTACCTTCTGTTTTAATCTTTCTGCCCCATTCTGTTACTTTTGATAAGATATGAAAACTTTACATAAAAATAAACTACTTGATCTCATTAAAAGTCTATTTTTGGATAATTAATAGTGCTGGGTATTGAAACAGGTTGACATACACAATACAAATGCTCTATTCACTATAGAGATATACTATATCTATTTACTGATAGATCTATTCTTTATACCAGTTCTGAGGAAACAAAAATGAGGCTTTTAGATATGCTACTATTTCTTGCAAGTTCACAGAGAGGTTGCAGAATGGGAGAAGTAAAGATAGACAATAAAACATATAATATGTGAATAATTATTCATTGAATCTACTAACATTATCATTCTGATATTCTATTATTCCTAATCCCCTCGGAATATATGTTGAGGTAAAGGATAAAGAAAAGTATCTAATAAAATTTTGGATTATTAAAATTAAAAAATTAATTTATAAATTTAAATTTTAATTACTTTTTAATTTATTTTAATATTATAATTTTTATTGTAATCATAGTGGCTTACATATCGTTCTCAGTAATAATCCAGGTACATATTTACATTGAATAAGGGGAATTCCCACCACTCGAATTGTCCTCCTCCCACATCCTGCCTCCCATATCCTCCACTCTCCCCCCAGGGGCTGCTAGAATGTGTGGTCCCCTCTGTGTCTAGTTTATTACTTAGTGGTCTTATAACTGTTTGGTCTTGGTACCTCCATTACTGCCCCCTCTAATTGGGAGGCGAGACCAGATAGTTCAAGTTATGTGGTTTTGTTTGAGGAAGAGAAAAGTAATAAAATGGGGGTAAAAATCAACTATGCTGTTATGAGCAAAGTCATTCTAGAGGCTCTCCTCCTTGGTTTGAGAGACGAAGGGGAAAAAAAGAAGGTGAAACACCACAACAGTTCAAAAAGAGGTATCAAATAAGATATCCAGTGAGCACTGCAACAATAAAGATATGCACCACATAATTGCCATGGTCATGAGATAGAAAACATGACAAAGCACAAAAAGGAAGAAGAGAAAAGAAGAAAGAAAAAGTAAATATATAGATAAAAAATGGACAACTACTACAATATCCACCCCAAAACAAAGAAATCGACAAAAAACTAGATAAAAGGGAAAAAAAGATTATTTTGTGCTTTTTGTCTCTTTTTTTTCCTTTCCTGCATAGGCACAGTAAATATTGGGGTCATTCGAAACGGGAATCCCTGTGGCCTAAGAGATACAGTGTTTCTCCACCCTTAAAATATATTGTCATGGGATTATCTATAGACTCCTTTCAAGTTCATTTACTCTCCCCTTGGTGTTTTGTGCTTGGTGTATGGAAAACTTCTACTCTGATCTGGATGATAAAAACAGACCTCTATATCTAGAGGTCTCAGTCTGTGCACAGGTCAAAGAACGGAACTTATGATGAAGTCTTTCTTTGTGATTTTAGAAGTTCTGTTTCCTCAGTGTCATTTTAATCTGTCTTCTGTGGTTGGTGGTCTAGGTCCTTGCGCTAAACCTTGGATGGAGCCTGGGATATCGTCTTTCGTTATGTTTCCAGAAGACCCATTCAGTTGCAATTGTCTCAGTTAGGTCTCTGGAATTAGAGGTCATGGTTGTTATGCAGGTCGTACAACATTTTTAAAATTAAAGTTTACATAAGGAAATATCAGACTGGGAAATATACAGCTAACATGAAAGAAAATTGGAATTTTAGATATAATTCTATGCTACTTTATTGTATGGTTTGTACTCAGCTATTTGGTTTGCATTGGTACTTCTTGTTAAGTATACCTTGGATGATCTGTGACCATAGAAGAAAAATGTTCTCTATTGCTTTGCTGCTCTTGTATGTCAACAGCATGCACCTATTCTATTCTCTGTCCTACTAAATATCTCAGTTATTCCCATTCCACTTCTACTGTCTGCCAAGCTCTGTGGATCAACTTTTTAGGTCATCTTCATGCTAGTGATTAGCTTTATGCTTCTTTTATTCTAGTCCAACCTTCCTTCCATAACAATTTATAATGCTTGCCTAATGAGATGCTAGTTTTCAAGTGTTTCAGCAAGAATTCTCAAGGGTGAAATGCCTGACTTTCTGATATGGTTGAAATCTTTCAGGTTGTGTTTAATGGAGTGATAAAGAATTAGGAGGAAACAAAACACTGGTTCTCTTTGTGCATAACAATAGGGATGCATTTCTACATATAAAATTGGGACAAGTGAAACATTATTTCCCTATGGATCTTTTTTAGTAAATATTTGAATAAAACTGGAAAATTCTTTTGTAAACCTCAGTCATAATAGATAAGAGATGAAATGTGACATTGACACCAAAATCTCTCGGATTTACTATTAAGAGCTATTGGACTAAAGCAGTATTTGAAATCAGGGCTCATCCATTGGAGGAGGGGATGATCTACAATCATTTCTTTACAATCTATTCCCAATACAAGCCCTGTAATCTATTTTTCATTTTCATTGAACTACTGGAAAATTTTTTCAAATATGAGATATACCAAATAACCACCTTCCTATCTTTTCATATTTCCAGATATTTGTATAGAACTTTTTTTTGTTTGTTTGTTTTGGCCACAAGCATTTGATGCTCAGGGTTTACTCCTGGCTAAGTTCTTAGAAATTGCCCCTGGCTTGGGGGGACCATATGAAACGCCGGAGGATAGAACTGCGGTCCTTCCTTGGCTAGCGCTTGCAAGGCAGACACCTTACCTCTAGGGCCACCTCACTGGTCCCTGTATAACAATCATGTTGTCTCCCATTTCTTATAGTCTTATTACTATAACAATACATGTGATATTTATTTAACAATACTTATTACTTATGTCAAGGTACTTGTAATTGAGTCTAGGTAAGATAAACTGTTTTTTGTTTTAGATATTAAAACAAGTTTAATGGTTCTAAAGTTCTTTATTCACATTAAAGGTTCAAGTTTCTGGAAGTTAGGAAAAGATTTAAGAAGTAAAATGTTGGGGATAAATACTTCTTTGACAATAGTTTAGTAGAATTTAGTATGATAAGGGTTAAAAACTTTCTTTTTGCAATTGACTTTGAATGGAAAAATTTCAATAAAGAGATGAAAAATTTCAATGAAGAAAAATCTCCCTAAGTATAGCTTAATTGGTGGTGGGAATGTTGCATTGGTGAAGGGGTGTGTTCTTTACATGATTGAAATCATACAACAACAATCATATTTGTAATCACGGTGTTTAAGTAAAGATAATTAAAAAAGAATAGCAAAATGATTCATAAAACAGATTCAATTTAAGTATATTACAAATACAGAGGGTCAGTATTAATTAGCTGAAAATTATCAAAGCTTTAAAAAAATCTCCTATTCTCTCTTTTTTTTCTCCTTTTTCCTCCCAGAAAAATTCATGAGAATCAGAATGTAAACCATAATGTAAAGAAAAGAGTTGTCAGGCTTAATCATTTTTTCCCATTGCAAGAATTGGACTCTACTGAAGTGGTTATATAGTGGAGAGATATAACATATTAATCTCAAAATATTATAACATACCACTTACTAAATTGAGACCTTTTTGTACCATCACAGTGCCCTTCTATGAAAGTCATAGAACATGACAATGATATGTGTTAGTGAACAAAGCTAAAAATATAACTGGAGATGAGTTACTTGGTGATTACAATCTTTAATCATGTTTATTTGTATATTAATACGCATATTTAATACATGTAATTAATAAAATAAAATCAATATAAACCTGCATTAATTCTTTTTTTTCTAATTATCAGAAATCTTCCAAA
>PVKC010022406.1:0-17693 GCA_004027635.1 Crocidura indochinensis
AAAAAAAAAAAAAAAAAAAAAAAAGGTGGGGTAGCACAAACCCTGCCACTGCAGCACTTTTTCTGGTTTTGTTTTGTTTTATTTATTATTATTATTATTATTATTATTTTGGTTTTTGGGCCACACCCGGTGACGCTCAGGGGTTACTCCTGGCTATGCGCTCAGAAGTCGCATATGGGACCATATGGGACGATATGGGAAACCGAGGGATTGAACCGCGATCTGTCCTAGGCGAGTGCAGGCAAGGCAGGCACCTTACTTCCAGTGCCACCGCCGGGCCCTTGTTTTATTTTTTTGTCTGCTTTTTGATATTATTTTCCTTCTCTTTTTTCTTTCACTTTTTTTTTCTTTTCCACTTTTGTGGATATTATTTGGTGATGTTCTTTTCTTTTTTAGTAGTTGATACCAATTTTTTCTCCTCTTTTCCTTAACCTTTTTATCTCCACCAGAATAGCATAATTTGAATCATTCAGCCTCATAAATTGAGGGGAGTGGGAAGAATGATACCAGGACCAGTCAAATGAACATGTAGTGTAAATAAAAAATGACCAGACTGGAACACCAAACAGAATAGATGCCCAGCCTATAACAAGCTGTAAGGTGGAGACCAATTGCATTAGGATTCTGGGGGGTAAAGGAGGGAGATGTGGGAGACATGCTGGGAGCAGGAGTGGAGGGAGGACAGCATTGGTGGTGGGAATGCCCTTCATTCATTGTCACTATGTATCCTGGATGATTCTATGTAATGAACTTCAGTCCCAATAAAGAAAAGAAAAAAAAAGGTGTGTGGGAGGGCAGTTGTTGTTTGCATAGGCATAACAAAATATGGAGAAATAGAAAGGAAAACCCTTTGGCCTAAAAACAGGGAGACCTTCCTCATGAAGTACAGGACCAACTCCAGGCTCCAGACATACTAGGTTGTTCAACCCCAAAGTCTCAGTGGTCCCAGTAAAAGCTCTTCACAATCATGGTTGTTGCTGTCAAGTTTCTGTAGTTAGAGATTCTGGTTTCTGTACTGATCCTATGTCGAAGTCAGGGTGACATGGAGTGTCTTTTAGTTTCATCTCATGGAGTAAGATGGTGCTAGGGCAGCAGGAGGGCTTTTCCTGGTAGAAATTTTAGTCCTGGTGATGGTATAGAAAACCACAGTTGATTCCATAGATGGCATCCAAGGTTCAGGGGTGAATGGTCAATGTCTGATCTTCTGGATCCTAAGCCAAGTCACTATGACAAGTGTTCAGGGTGTAAGGCCCCACTGCAGTATAAAAGTTATGTATTCCTATCTCTATTAGATAAGAACTTGTTTGCACACATAAGACTTCCCCTTTTAATGTGCCCATGCAAAAAGGAATAATGCTACAAGGTATTACTGGTGCATACAGGGCAGAGGTAACAAGCCCAATAATCCCTATAACCTGGTTTTAACATGAACTCTACTCACTAGTGAAACTTATTTTACTATAGTTCCCTACTAAACAGATTCCCCCAAAATGAGGAAAATTGCAGCTACATAAGAAGATGTTCAATAAGGGTTGTACCTATTAAGAAAATACATCTAATGGAATATTCAAAGGAGATATACATGTCGTCTTTAAGTGTTTTGAAATAGTCTGGGGAGGGAGTAAAATCCGGAGTGCTAGAACTAATCTACCAGGAAGTCTATGATATAATCCAGCTAAATAAATATATATGTATACAGATACATATATATATCTATATATATATATATATCCATGAGGTTTGGGAAAATGAGGACTAATAGGAAGGAAGAAAGGAAGGAAAGAAGGAAGAAAGGAAAGGAAGGAAGGAAGAAAGGAGGAAGGAAGGAGGAAGGAAGACAGGAAAGAAGCTGGGAAAGACCCAAAAGGACAGTCCCATTTGCATTTGGTAGAAGGGTTTAAGGAGTGAGATTCCCCAACTTGTCTGGCCCCAAGGGCAGATGAACAGTGATGGCCCTGGAACCCAGAAAGAGACTGAGGGAAGAGGCTGGAGAAATGAGGAGGCCCTGTTCATTCGAACTTGGTAGAGGGGATTAGGACTGGAGCAGCCCTCTTCTCACCCAGACACAGGCTTCACTGTCCCCAGGGAACAAAGATTCAGCAATGATCTGCCACTTTTCAAAAATTACAGGAACTACATCTTCCTTTATCTTCTTCACTTACTACAGACCAGGTCATACTATGTTCACCCCACATTTTAGTTACTTTATATTGAATGCAAAAATTTTTGGTTAATGCAAGGTCAAGTGTGGTAACAATCCAGGACAATAGTTTTGTGATGCTTCTTTATTTATTATGTGATTCAGTTTATTTCTATCCCGTGGTCTTATCTTACCTCATCAGTTGCCACAGTAAGGGTTTGTCTTTTTTTTCCTTCCCACACCCTACAGTGCTCAAGGATTACTTCTGGCTCTGCACTCAGGAAAGACTTTTGTTGAACTTAGGGACAGTATGAAATGTGGGGGATGGAATCCGGGTCAGCCACATGCAAGGCAAATACTCAACCCACTGTACTTACGCTGCAGCCTCAAGGACTTGTTTTTTATTGGACCAGGTTTTAAGAATCTCAGGAATGCTATCCATCATAGATCAGGGAAAGGCAAATCTCAGAAGTCCCAGGTCACTTCTTTCTAGGGGATAGAATCAAAGTTACAGTCAAATAATAAGCTGTAAACTGGAAGAAAACTCATGGGTTTTCTTGTATCTGGATCCTAAAATGGCACATCTTTTTTGCTCACCTCTTAGAGACATAACAATTATTCATAACCTAAATGACGAACAAGATATTTGAAAAATAGGCGGTTTATTTAAAGCTATACCATTTACCACCACATCCCTTATTATTGGTAGCTTAGAACTAATAGGCACCCCATTCTTAACAGGCTTTTACTCAAAAGACCTTATTATCGAAACTGCTAATACGTCATATACCAACGCCTGAGCCCTTCTAATTACACTAATTGCAACCACCCTTACAGCCGTCTACAGTACACGCATTTTATATTTTGCATTACTTGGGCAAATCACTGGCTGGGGTGCAGTGATTCACAGGACAGCTAGAGGGGGACAGAGTGCCTCCTCTGTGTCCCATAAAAGCTGAACAGAAAACTGAGAACCAGAAAGCTGCATACCCAGCGGCTGGATGAGATGAGGAGCTCGGCAACTCAGCTCCTCTGTGTGCCTGAAGATGAATCAGGACAAGCAGAGGACTGAGTGATGATACCTGGCAGCTGGATGGGATGTGGAAGTAAGAGGGGGGTGGCGGATCACTCATCCCTGAAGCTGGAGTAAGCTTCAGCATGCTGCATACTGACATATAAAACAACCCCGACTTTTAAGAAGTTTTTCATGGGTGAAAAAGTCATCTTATGGGACCGGAGCCACAGGCACAAGAGGTAGGGCATCTGCCTTGCATGTGCTAACCTAGGATGAACCATAGTTCGATCCCCCAGGCGTCCCATATGGTCCCCCAAGTTAGGAGAAATTTCTGAGCGCAGCCAGGAGTAACCCCTGAGCATCATGTGGTGTGTGGTGTGGTCCACAAAAGCAAAAAAAAAAAAGTCATTTTATTTGCCGAAAAATATGGTAGTATCTAATATGCTACTAGCAGTAAGCTGCTAATACCACCAAACTATGGAATCTCTTTGATTTTGTTGATTTCTTGCTTTTTTTCACTAAAGTGGAAAAAAGTTGGCTTGATCCAAGGAAGAATGGGAAAGATCTTCCCTACTGAAAGTTTATTTTAGGCTATTCTGGGCATTGACTTTTAGGCAGCTTTTTCTCTTGTTCTTTTTGTCTATAGATGATATTCCACTTAATCGCCCCAAGAAAAAGAAACCCAGAACAAAAGCCACACAAGGTAAGTTGTGTTGTATCACAGTTTTATTTGTTTTGTTTTATGGTAGGTGCCAGGGATTGAACCAGGTCGGCTACATGCAAGACAAGTGCCATACCTACTATATTATGGCTCCAGCCTGTAATCACAAATTTTTATAGGACCTCTAACATGCTACCCCTCACAGGCCAGAGAGAAGCAAGATGTTTGAAGTCACTGCTTTGTAGAGAACAGAACCAAAGTTTAGGTGGTGGAGATTCTGCATGGTAATAAGGACCAAGGCAGTGGGCAGTCTGTAGACAGTCTCCAAAAAGAAATGGAATAAAGGATTGTAGTAACTAAGCTCAATTTCCATATCACCTGTGGATTACTTGAGGCCTTTTATCCTTCAATAACATACATTTCCTTAAGCTATGTTTAGTTACAGATTATTGAACAAAGATCTATCTGCATTCAGACATCCAAGTTCCTTGGACTCCTCAATTTAGTAAAAGAAGCTGCGTTAGAGTATATGTCTGAGTGCAGGGCCATATGATTTATTATCAGAGCTCTAATAATGAGATCATTCTCTAGATATTTTACTGTCTTAGTGTTCCACTAATACTGAATGCTGTGTTAGTAATTCATCTTTTTGTTTTTAGAATTTATTGCCACTTTCAATAACTTGTCAATTTTACTGATATTATAAATCTCAAGCTTGAGCACTCAAAGTCACCTCTAATTGCTTTGTTCATAATGGTGACATTTATGCCTCTTCTCCATTCATTTCCAGTGTCACAACTGTAATAAATTTTCCTTTCCACTCTCATATGCTAGAAGGTTGTTCTTCAAGTTACTCTGTAATTCTCACTGTCCTTCATTCTAGTAAGTTCTGTTCACTTTGCTGGCCAAGTGACCTTTTTTGTTTGTTTCAGTTTTGGGGTCACAACTGGTGGCGCTTGGAGGCTACTCCTAGCTCTGTGCTCTCCCAGCTATGTTCAGAGGATATGAAGAGCTAGGGATTGAACCTGGACCTCTGTATGTTAAGAGACTTAGATTAACAAAGATACTAAAATCCCAGGTGAGGGTCCAGATAAGCAGCAAAGCACATGCTTTGTCCCGATATTCTTATATATTCATGTTCATTCAAATTTTATGTTTTTTTAATGTTTTATGAAGTCTTTTCTCTTTCTGTATGATAAGGAAATAAGTAGTAAAGAATGAAAACCTTGAAAAGTAGGCTATATATTTGTTTCTACAAAGAGAAATGTTACATTTTCATTATTTTAATGTATTTTGTTCCTGAAAAGGCTGTTATAAATAAAAGTGATTTAAAGTGAGGCTGGAGTGGTGGCACAAGTAGGGCACTTGCCTTGCACGCACTAACTAACCTAGGACAGACTGCCGTTTGATCCCCTGACATCCTATTTGGTTCCCCAAGTCAGGAGCAATTTCTGAGCACAGAGCCAGGAGTAACCCCTGAGCGTCACAGGGTGTGGCCCAAAAACCAAAAAAAAAAAAAAAAAAGTGATTTAAAGTAAGTAGTTCTACCATGACAATGATATTGAGAGAGATAAGTAGACAGTGGGGGAATGTGGGAGAAGGGAGATGGGCAACATTGGTGGTGTACTTTCAGTGACTTAAACCAACTATAAACATTTTTGTAATGATGGTGCTTTAATAAAGAAATTATTAAAAACAAACAATTAAAAGTAAGTAGTTCTTTTTTCTCTCTCTCTCTCTCCAAGTAATTCTTTTTATATTTAAAAAATATTTGAGGGAACCAGAGAATGGTTAAGGGCTGGACTCCATGCTTTGTAGGCAGGAGCCCCAAGTTTTGCCGTTAGTACCACATGTTCAGATGCACAGAGCTTACTTTTGACTCTGGACTTGGGGATTGACTTTGGCAGTTCTTTTTTTTTTTTTTTTTTGGTTTTTGGGTCACACCCAGTGACGCTCAGGGGTTACTCCTGGCTATGCGCTCAGAAGTCGCCCCTGGCCTGGGACACGGGGGATCGAACCGCGGTCTGTCCAAGTCTAGCGTGGTAAGGCAGGCACCTTACCTTCAGCGCCACCACCCGGCCCCGACTTTGGCAGTTCTTAAGGGACTCTCTGTGGGGACTAAACCTCAGTTGCCTGTTACCCTATATACTATATATTTGCTTTTTTTTTTTTTTTTTTTTTTTTTTTGGGTCACACCCGGCAGTGCTCAGGGGTTACTCCTGGCTCTATGCTCAGAAATTGCTCCTGGCAGGCACGGGGGACCATATGGGGCACCGGGATTCGAACCGATGACCTTTTGCATGAGAGGCAAACGCCTTACCTCCATGCTATCTCCCGGGCCCCTCCCTATATACTATATATTTGTATTTCCTTTGTGAAGTCGATATGGAAATGAAGTCAGTTAGGTACAAATCTTTCAAAATGTGCCAAAATCTGTTCAAAGAGTTGGAGACACCGAACTGAATTACTGAACTGAAGAGATTTGTAAGTTATTGTTAACTCCAATAGCCTTGACTGTATAATGTATTCATTTATTAATGGAGGACTGTGGTTCACCAGGGACCCCGACCAGTGGGTAAAGTTAGGAACCACGTCAGTAATTCACATTTCTCGAAGAGGAATCCAGTCTGAAATAGAAGAGGGGACTGGGAAAATAAAGAGACTCGAGACGAAGGGGTCCGATCAGGAGTCCATTTAATGAAGGGAAAAATAGACCTTTTATAGAAGATGCAAAACAAAGAGATTAAGGGTGAGGCGCAATAGGAGTGGCCAAAACTTTCCAAGGGAACATCTTGATTTTCCAAGGTTAATAAGATTATCATCAGTCAAGAGATCAACATTATCTCTGAGCAGCAAAATACAAGATCTAATCTCTGTTTGGGACATCTTGTAGCCTAATGGTTAACACCCAGTTCTAAGATAAGGGATTAGTTTCTATTTCTTTAGATCCAAGGGCAGAAGGTCGCAAGCTGCTAGCATGCAGCTTGTAGACACTTTTTGGCTCAGACCTTCAGAGACTCCATTTTGATTAGTGAGAGGGCTTTTTAACTATTCCAAACAGTCCCCAACAGAGGACTAATATATAAAGACAATTTTTTGGGGGGGTCTCACCCGGCAGTGCTCAGGGGTTACTCCTGGCTCCATACTCAGAAATTGCTCCTGGCAGGCACGGGGGACCATATGGAGCACCGGGATTCGAACTGATGACCTTTTGCATGAAAGGCAAATGCCTTACCTCCATGATATCTCCCGGGTCCCAAGACAGACTATTTTTAAGGCATAGACAATGGAGGAATTCTCTGGTGACATTATCTGCTATCTTCTCACGTCTGCAAAATTTTGAGTCAGTTTATCCTCTTGCACTTCTTTTGGTTTGTTCGTTTGCTTGATTTTGATTTACTTCGGGTGATATTCAGGAATACTTCTGGCTCTGTGCTCAAGGATCACTCCTGGAAGTGGGGACTATTTGAGATGCTCAGGATTGAACCTGGTTGGTCATTGCTCCTGGCCTCATCTCTTGCACTTTCTTTATCTGCTCTTTCTCTCACCACCTCCATCCACTATTTTTATTCCCCAGTGTCTTTATTCCCTCATTTATTATTTTTTGCCACCTAAAGTCCAATGATTTTTTTGTTTTTGTTTTTGTTTTCTTTTTTGGTTTTTGGGCCACACCCGGTGACGCTCAGGGGTTACTCCTGGCTATGCGCTCAGAAGTCGCTCCTGGCTTGGGGGACCATATGGGAAACCAGGGGATCGAACCGCGGTCCGTCCTAGGCTAGCGCAGGCAAGGCAGGCACCTTACCTCCAGCACTACTGCCCGGCCCCCTAAAGTCCAATGTTACAATAAGGATTAATTAAATTAAAATTTGGGCACAATCAGTTCTGTTAGGTTAGGGATTTGGTCATTGGAAAAAAGTCTGCTTCCTTTATCATCTCTTTAAGACTTGGTGATGTCTTTTCCCCCACTGTTTTTCTGTAGGTAATACTTCTGTGGAAGGTCTTGTTCAGACTGTTGTTTATAAGACATCTGAGGGCAGTGAACCATCAAAGAAAGAACCCATAGAGCATCTAGAAGCTTCAGTCCAAAGAAGACCGAAGAAGACGAAACTACCTCTTGGTATGTGAAGAAACAAGAGTAGGCTGTGATAGCAATTGTGTTTTCAGGCTATATCTGAAAACATCGCTGTTATTATTTTTACACACCCAGCAGATTTTTTTTAATGGGAAAGAATAGATTCTGTGTTATTATTATAGTGAAACAACAGCTTTTTATTTTTATTTTTTTTTTATTTTTGGGCCACACCCAGTGACGCTCAGGGGTTACTCCTGGCTATTCGCTCAGAAGTCGCTCCTGGCAGGCACGGGGGACCATACGGGGAACCGGGGGATTGAACCGAGGTCCGTCCTAGGTTAGCGCAAGGCACCTTACCTTCAGCGCCACCGCCCGGCCCCCAACAGCTAACTTTCATCTTTTTTAAAGATTACAAAGACAAAAATGTTAGATATAAAAATTTATTTGAGGAGTTGTGCATTTGTATGTTTATATGAATTAAGTTCATGTAGCTTATTCAAATGATTTGTAATAGAAATAACTCCAAGAGTTACAGTAAAGGACACTGATTCTAACATTATTTATAAGTGTAGAAACTGATAATAACTAAATATGATGTGTGATACTGGCTATATAATGTTTTTTCCATTGAATATAAATCAGGCAGCTAGTAATTGGTTTGTTATAGTAAAATAGAGACTTGGAAAACATGGACTGAAGTGATATCACAATACGTAGGGCATTACCTTGCATGTGGGGACCCTGGTTTGATCCCCAGCATCCTATATGGCCCTCTGAGCCTGCCAAGAGTAATTTCTGAGTGCAGAGCCAGGAATAATCCCTGAGCACCACTGGATGTTGCCCCCAAACAAAACAAAACAAAACAAAACAAAAAAATTATGAACAAAATGTTGACTTAAAGCCACAAACTATCAAAGTGTGTCAAAGATTTTCATTCAATGGAGTCAGTGGTAAGATGTCTGCCTTACCACTTACTCAAGTGGTAAGGTGTCTGCCTGGCCCGGAGACCACAGTTTGATTTCCCGGCATCCCCTATGCTCCCCCAAGCCAGGACGATTTCTGAGTGCATAGCCAGGAATAACCCCTGAGTGTCACCAGGTGTGGCCTGAAAACAACAACAACAACAACAAAAAGATTTCCATTCAAAAAATATGTTGTGGGCTAGAGCGATAGCACAGCTGTAGGGCATTTGCCTTGAACGAGTCCAACCCTGGGTGGACCCCAGTTGGATTCCCAGTATCCCATATAGTCCCTTGAGCCTGCTAGGAGTGATTTCTGAGCACAGAGCCAGGAGTAACCCCTGAGCACCACCGGGTGTGACCCTCAAAACTGAACAATAGCAACAACAAAAAAGCCCCAAAAATGTTTTAATTTCCTAATAGAATGAGTAGGTAGCAAATTGGGAATCTCCATTGACTTGCATAAACTTAATCTACAGTATGCAGAAATGAGTAAAAGTAAAATTGCAGACAGACTGGAAACTGCCCTCTCTGGAAAGACCTGTATGTGACACAATGGCATTTGACTGGTCTGGGAACTTCATGGGTAACCAGTTGCATATGTTGCTGGAACTCTATGCACAGAATATGACTTACTATATTTTTTGTGCCATAAGACGCACCCCACACACACACCCCAGTTGCATCTTATGGATCGTATGCTGCTTGGAGATGAAGCCTGAGTGCAGGACAGGAGAATATCTAAAAACTGTATGCGTCTTATGGTCAGGTGTGCTTTACAGAGCGAAAAATATGGTACATAACTTACGCTGAATTTGTGTTTTATTTGGGAAATCTGGAGTTTAGCATGTACTAAAGTTAATGCCTATGTGATTAGCCCCTAGTAAAATTCTTGGATCTGGGGCCCGGGAAATAGCATGGAGGTAAGGCATTTGCCTTTCATGCAAAAGGTCATCGGTTCGTATCCCGGTGCCCCATATGGTCCCCCGTGCATGCCAGGAGCAATTTCTGAGCATGGAGCCAGGAGTAACCTCTGAGCACTGCCGGGTGTGACCCAAAAACAAAAACAAAAAACAAAACAAAACAAAACAAAAATTCTTGGATCTGTCTCTTTGGGTTTCCTTGATAGAGATGATGTCACATATATTGCAGAAGAATTACTACATTGATGGAGCACTTCTGTAAGCTAGTACTTGACTTTCTGTGGAATTTTGTGGCATGGGCCATTTTTCTTCTTTTGCTGATTTTGTTTTATACCATTTGCTATAATAAGTCATGACCGACAGTGTAATGTTACTTCTGAGTGCAGTGAGCTCTTGCAGTAGTGAATCATTAAACCTAAAGGTAATCTGGTAACCCAATGCATTATGGGTTTCAGATTGCTTAGTATTTCTCACCTGTTGAGTTTGGCATCAGAATCTCAAAATTGTGAAATGTTTGGAAGTATAACATTTGTTAACATTTAAAATTTGTTACATACAAATTTTGTAAAATGGTGACAAGATATTTAACCCAATTAATATTATTTTAAAATAATGTTATTTTTATTTCAATATTTATAGTAAATTGAAACTGGAATCTACTTTATATTTAGAATCAGAAACGTCCTTAACCCAGAAGAAAACCTCTAGTCCATCTCCATTACAAAGTGAAAATGGTATTGATATGGAGCCGCCCACTCCAGCTGAGGAGACAGTCACTCAGAAACCTAGAAGAAAGACAAAGTAAGACATTATTGGTCTCGTATTCCACAGGGATTCATTGATGCTCAATTTGGAACTCCTGAATAGTTGTTTCTTATGAACTCCTTATTTCTTTAATATCTTTATTTAAACATCTTGATTACAAATATGATTGTGATTAGGTTTCAGTCATGTAAAGGACACCCCCTTCACCAATGCAACATTCCCACCACCAATGTCCCAAATCTCCCTCCATCCCACCCCACTCCCACTTGTACTCTAGACAGACTTTCCAGTTCCCTCATTCATTCACATGGTTATAGTAGTTCTCAGTGTAGTTATTTCTATAACTGCACTCACCACTCTTTGTGTTGAGCTTCTTGAAGTGAGCTGGAAGTTCCTGCCCTCCTCTCATTGTCTCTGAGGATTGTTGCAAAAGTGACTGTTATTTTTCTTAAAACCCATAGAAGAATGAGACTATTCTGCATCTATCTCTCTCTCTGACTTATTTCACTCAGCATGATAGATTCCATGTACATTTCAACACTTGAGAGATCAACCAGTCTTAAGGATGCTCCTTTGAATGTAACTTCCCTTTTTGATCTTGCAGCTTTCAGCATTCTATTTGTATCTGTGGGATTTGTCATTGTAACAAGGATGTGTCTTGGGGTGTTTTTCTTCGGGTCTCTTTTAGCTGGTACTCTTCGGGTATGCAGGATTTGATTGCATGTAGTCTTTAACTCTGGGAGTATCTCTTTGATGATGTCTTTGACAGTTGATTCTTCCTTGGGATCTCCTACCTGGGCCTCTGGGACTCCAATGATTCTTATGTTGTTTCTGTTGAGTTTATCAAAGACTTCTGTTTTCATCTGTTCACATTCCTTGAGTACTTTTTCCATTGCCTGATCGCTTGTCTTAAGGTTCTTTTCCAATTTCTTCTGCTGTGTTGAGTTTTTCTGCATCTCATCTTCCAGCACGTTGATTCTGTCCTCAGCTGCTGTTAACCTGCTGGAGAGGCTATCCACTGAGTTTTTCAGTTGAACTACCATGTTTTTCAGATCTGTTATTTCAGTTTGGAGTTTTCTGATTTCTATCTTTGTGTCTGTTCAGATCAATCTATGCTTTCTTTGAGTTCTACGAACATCTTCCATATTTCTATTCTAAGCTCCTTATCCAAGAGGTTAATCAGATGGTTGGAATTTTTTGGGTCGTCTGAGCTATTGTCTCCACTCTCTCTGCATGGTGTTTGCCTGTGAGGTTACTCCACTGTCAAGCTTGTAGTGTGATTTTTTTTTCTGTGTGTTGTGGTGGGGTTCATTGGTTAGAAAGAGTGCACTCTGCTGGGTGACAGTTTTTGGGGGTTCTCTTCCCAGGCCTCTGAGGAGAGCTTCAAGAATTCAGGAAAGACCTGTACTCCTTATTTAATACTTGTGACCATATCAGTTAAGGCTGTCTAATGATAAATTTGAAAATAATAAACCACTGAAAAAAATTAAAATATTATACTTTAATAAAAAATCTTAGGAGTTTATTACAATAAGTATAAAACTGAATAGTTAAAATTAAAAAGGCAATATTAATAAAATAAGTTATATTATTTATTTTCTCATACTAAAATTTGAAATATGATTATTTCACCAATAAATTAAAATACATTTGATTTGTCATGTGTCAGGTAAAAACAAATGACATAGTGGAATATACTCTAAGTTATATAGTCCTATTATTTGTTTTTGGAAAGGATCCTACAAAAGGTGATCAGTATATATATAGAGAGTCCTACATTTTTTTTTCTTTGTTTGAATTTATAGTCTTTAGGGAAATAAATCCCTACTGAGCCTGCTAATTTACCTACCAACTTACAGTTGTCTTTAACTTCATTTTTAGTCTTTAACTTCATTTTTAGTGCTTTACTTATATATGAAACTTTAAGATTTCTATATAAGGCCAGGCGGTGGTGCTAGAGGTAAGGTGCCTGCCTTGCTTGCCCTAGCCTTGGACGGACCACGGTTCGATTCCCACATGTCCCATATGGTCCCCCAAGCCAGGAGCGACTTCTGAGCGCATAGCCAGGGGTAACCCCTGAGCGTCACTGGGTGTGGCTCAAAAAACAAAACAAACAAACAAAAAAAGATTTCTATATAGCCAGATTCGCTAGTGTTACCCTTCATAACTTTTTTCTTAATTGAAAATTTTAAAAAGTTTAATATAACATCATGATTAGTCATAAAAGTCATTTCAGGCATTGAATGTTCAAACACCAAACTCACCATCAGTATAACCTTCCCTTCAATGATGTTCCTTATTTCTCACCCACCACCATAGTCTGTCTCCATACAGACACCATCAAATTTACTTTCTGTTATTTTTTTACAACACAAAGACAAGTGGAATTATCAAAACTTAGATCAACAAGGGTCAGTTTGAAATGTTTTTTCTATTTCTCAATGGTGCCACTTAAGTCATTTTCTAAGGATTTACTGGACTATGGTTGGTGCTAGTCAAGCCTTCTGTATTCCTGTTTAGGTTCACTAAATTTGGTAGATTTCTTTGTAATTTTCCCATCAGATTTTTTGTGATCCTACTGGGCTGACACTATATGAAATTCTGAGGCACCACATACAGTCATGCAGTCCAGGATCTATAGATCTGAAACATATTTGGTGGCATGGCAGTTTGATAAGGTTGGGTTATAGAGCAGGGCCATTTCTGTTGGAGGGCAGCAGGTGTGGTGATGGGATGCTGTGGCTTCAGGCAGAAAGGGGAATATGTACCCACCCATTCTTAGACGACCCCAGAATTATCAGCCCAGACCAACATCTTTGGGAAGATTCAGCAGCCAGAATTTTCTTTTTTTTTTTTTAATATTTATTTATTTGTTTGTTTGTTTAGGGTTTTGGGTCCCCCAAGAGGTGTTCAGGGGTCACTCCTGGCTCTGTGCTCAGAAATTGCTACTGGCAAGTGCGGGGTACCATGTGGAGTACCGGTAATCAAACTCAGGTTCATCTTGGGTTGGCCACATGTAAGGCAAATGCTCTACCCCTGTGCTATTGCTCCAGCACCCCCCACCCCCCCACAGCAGCCAGCATTTTCTTTTGGAGCTTTGTAGATGATCTTGACCATTTTTCTGCTGGGAAGATGGCAGGTGTAGATAGAGACTGCTAGGTTTTCTGCTAGTGGGTTGTAGGAGTATGTGAGTTCTGTACTTTTGATTCTGGAAAGAACCTTACAAATCTAGTTTCGTAACTTCACTTTTCAGATGAGAAAACCAAGGTTTTCAGAAAATGGGTGATTTGATGTATATGTAGTTGTTAATAATAGATCTAGTTGTAAAAAAAAAATTTCTTGACTCAGAGACCAATCTTCATTATATGCATAGGTACCTCTGTAGGTAAGTCTGTAAATATTCAGTGTCTATTCATTTTTCTTATACTTTTCCCTATTTACAGGAAAACCCGGCCAGCAGAAATGCAGTATGCCAATGAGCTAGGAGTAGAAGATGAAGACATAATTACTGATGAGCAAAGTAATACAGAACAACAGTCTGTATTTACTGCACCTACTGGCATTAGTCAGCCTGTAGGCAAAATATTTGTGGAAAAAAGCCGTAAGTATATCTTTGCTTTGGAATATGAACTCTTTAAGAATTATACAAGAATATTCTTTGACCTAGGGATTATACTTGTGAATTAAGGAAGTAAGCAAAACTATAGATAAAAATGTATACACAATGCTAACTACTAGTTTTATTTATGAAAGCAAAAACACTGGAAACAACCTAAATGTTAGTCTAGAGATTAATGTTTTTGTCCATTAAGATTTCTCTATGTGCAGCTGGCGGGAAAGCACAGTGGTGGGGCATTTTCCTTGCATGCGGCTGATCCAGGATGGACCTAGATTCTATTCTCAGCTTCCCATATGGTCCCCCAAGCCAGGAGTGATTTCTGAGTGCATAGCCAGGAGTAATCACTGAGCGTCACCAGGTGTGACCAAAAATAAATAAATAAATAAATAAATAAATAAATAAAATTTCAACAAGTTTAAAAATAAAAGGAAATCTAAAAAAAGATTTATGCTATTTACTATTTTGCACCATTAAAATATTATATAGGAAGAATATTTTTTGGAAAGATTCTGATGAAAACTCAATATGCTTGCATATAATTTGATATCAACTATAAAAATGTATAGGACAAAAGACTAGAAAGAAAACATGGCAAACTATTCATGATACTTTTTATGGGTTATGGAATTATAGGTAATTTAAAAATCCCCTACATCATCATTCATTTCTTATTTTATATATTGTTTATTTATAATCTTTGTGTATTTACCAGTTTTCTACTCTTGATAGCAATGTTGGAGGAGCATGTGCTGTTATAAATTCTAAAATTTGTGGCTGTAATTCTCTGTTAAGGCACTTTTATTGCATATATGAGGTTCTAAGTTTGATGAGATCCTTGACACTTAAAAATTTTTATGGAAACAATTCTATTGTATAATGTTAAAGGAAACCATTATATAAAGGAAAGCATTATAAGTACCATACACTACTCACATGGATATGCTGCTTACAGACTTTATCTGAGACAAAGATTATCATAAATAATCCTTATTTAGTGTTGATGCAAATGCAAATTGTCTTGATAAAAAGCAATATGTAGTTTTCTTAAAATATTAAAAACAGAACTACCATATTGTTTAGCAATTTCACTCCTTGGTAGCTATCCAAAGAACAAAAAAAGCACTAATTCAAAAAGGCACATATAAACCTATATATGTTACAGCCTTATTCACAGTTGCGAAGATATGACCATCACCCAAGTACCCACCAACAGATAAGTAGTGAAAGAAGAGGAGATATAGTTACAACATGGATATAACTGAAGAGTTATATGAAATGAACTTCAGTTATATGAAATGAACTCTGTATTTGCAAATGATCCAAGTGATCATCGCCCATCTAGAATCATGCAATGTAGATGGGTCATATGATTCATGTCAAGTGACAAATACTCTTACTTATTGGGATATAAACAAAGCAATCTTTCTTATATGTGCCATTCTCACTGATGTGATCATTTGTTGTCCTCTTCATTTGAGTTTCCCTGTTAACAAGTGACTGTGAAATTCTTTTCTCATGTACCTATTGGTCACCCACCTATTTTATTCTGAGAAGTGTCTTTATTTTTCTTAAAAATAGAAAAGATACCATGTTTAAACAGCCAATAGAAAGGAGCCTACTGAAATAGGACT
This sequence comes from Crocidura indochinensis, assembly GCA_004027635.1. NCBI lineage: Eukaryota > Metazoa > Chordata > Mammalia > Eulipotyphla > Soricidae > Crocidura > Crocidura indochinensis. The sequence goes on from PVKC010022406.1 coordinate 15,786, forward strand.
GATGCAGAGAGACTTTCTAGATAAAAATAGCAGAAATTCAGTCTCAGTCTGAGGATTTTAAATGTAGAGTCACTAAACAGACCAGCAGTTATCTCCTGCTCATTCGTGATAGTTGTGTCATGTTTCATTAGGACGATTCCGGGCTGCTGACCGTTCTGAGTTAATAAAAACCACAGAACGCCTTGATGTGTCAATGGATGTGAAGCCTTCCTGGACCACTAGAGATGTTGCTCTGTCGGTGCACCGGGCTTTCAGGTGACTGTATAGATTGGACTTAAAACAAGTGTTCTATCATTTTGGAAAAATGTCACTTACTCAATATTGCTAACAAAATTGATACTTGAAAGTGCTAGATAGGTATATATTTTAAAAGTCCAGTTAGAGTTAAATGATTCTCCAGTCAGTGTAATAGAAATAAAAATCGGGCCCGGGAGATAGCATGGAGGTAAGGCGTTTGCCTTTCATGCAAAAGGTCATCGGTTCAAATCCCAGTGCCCCATATGGTCCCCCGTGCCTGCCAGGAGCAATTTCTGAGCATGGAGCCAGGAGTAATCCCTGAGTACCGCCGGGTGTGACCCCCTCCCCCCCAAAAAAAAAGAAATAAAAAGCTTGTCTGTATCTTTTGTGAAATGTTCTATTTTATTCTTATATGTGAAGAGATTTTAAACAGTACTATTGCTTTTCACTTTAGTAATTCTTGTGTAATAATTAAACCCTTTCTAATTCAGGATGATTGGTCTCTTTTCTCATGGCTTCTTGGCTGGCTGTGCAGTGTGGAATATTGTGGTGATATATGTTCTGGCAGGAGATCAGCTTTCTAACCTCTCAAATCTTTTGCAACAATACAAGACCTTAGCATATCCATTCCAGAGTCTTATCTACTTGCTTTTGGCATTAAGTACAATTTCTGCTTTTGACAGGTAAGATTATTGTGACTACAAATGTAAAAACAATTGTGAGAACTGGTGTAAAAATCAAATTCACTCAGACTTGGTGAAAACTATGGTGGTTACTAGAAGGAAATGTGGGCGGGACAGTGGGAGAAATGGGAGGAGGATCCTTTTGGTAGTGGGATAGCACTTCAATGGGTGGGTGTGGAGAGCCCCAGAAACATATTCTGGTGTTAAACTGTACCCCTCTACTGCTATAATACTGCATTCCCAAGATAGAAAAAAAAGGAGAATAATGGACAGGAGTAATAGCACAGTAGTAGGGCATTTGCCTTGCATGCTGCTGACCCGGGACAGACCTGGGTTCTATTGCCAGCATCCCATATGGTCCCCTGAGCCTGTCAGAAGCGATTTCTAAGCTCAGAACCAGGAGTAACCTCTTAGCACTGCCGGGTGTGACCCCAAAACAAAAAACAAAAACCAAACAAATAAAGGAAAATAAGAAAAGCAATAACAAGCTAAATTGCTTTATGTAGCATTTGTAAACAGTCTTTCATATGTTATTTCTAAACCATATCGGTTTAAAGTTTAGTAATGGGTAAAAAAAATTGGCAGCAATTGAGACTTTATTCCTTTCTAGAGAAGCCTATGTTCTCTCATGAACACATATCCTCTCCTCTACTCTCCTCTCTCTAAATTTCTTTCAATAAAAACTATTTTGCTTCAGGAAGGAGGGAGGGAAGAAGGGAGGAGGGAATGAGGGAGGGAGGGAGGGAAGAAATTTGATAGTATTTGAGAAAAGCAAAAAAAAATAGCTAGTAGTTAAGATGATAATAGTACAAGAAATTTGCAAATGTACTGTGACAAGAGGTTTTGTATTTTCTAGGGTTGACTTCGCTAAAACATCAGTAGGGAGGAGGGAGGGAGGGGAGGGAAGAGAGGAGGGAAGAAGAAAGGAAGAAGGAAGGAAGGAAGGAAGGAAGGAAGGAAGGAAGGAAGGAAGGAAGGAAGGAAGGAA
>PVKC010022407.1:0-17725 GCA_004027635.1 Crocidura indochinensis
TTTTAATTCTTATTTATCTATTTTTTGTTTGTTTTTGAGTGATACCTGGTCAAGCTCTTGGGTTTCTCCTGCTGAGAAATGGGACCATGCTAGGGAACCAGATGCCAGGGTCTCAAAAGGAATGCTGGGGATCTAATCCAAGTGAGCTGCATTCAAAGCAAGCATGTTGCCTACTGTATTGTTTCTCCAGTCCATACATTCAAAATTTAATCAAAGGCACAAACCTAAATACTGTGTCAAAAACTGGAAGTACCAGTAAGCACTAGAGATGAGAATAAAAGGAGACTGAGTATGCAAAATTTTAATGTATGAGCTGTCTCATTAGAAGACTGAGTTGAGGGTGTTGTCATTATATGCAAATAGATAGAAAACATTTTATATAATATATTATGGGATCTGTGATACTCTATTTAGATGCAAAAATTTTCATGTGTTTTGGCTATCAGTAAGAAAATAAAATCTCTCTAAATGTCTATCATAAATTCCCATCTTAATAGAAATTTCTAGATGATTGACACTTAAAATGTGGTTATAACATGTCTGCTTAATTCACTGTGTGATTCCTATATTAATACATACACACAAAAGAAATACAGGCAAGCAAAATATTTTTGCTAAGTTTTATGCTTCGTTAACTACAAGACCTATTCAAGTCACATCGTCATATCTCTCTTTGGGGGGGTGGGGGTTGGACCATATCCAGAGGTGCTCAGGTGTTACTCCTGGCTCTACTCTCAGAAATCGCTCATGACAGGGTTGGGGGACCATATGGGATGCTGGGAACCACACCCTGGCCCATCCTGTGGGTAGCGGACAAGGCAAAAGCCCTACCACTGTACTCTCACTCTGGCCCCCTAGTCACATTTTTTTAAGAACAAAATAAGATGAGCAGATCAGGAGGCAATGTTTTCTTATATCTTTTTTGGGGGGGAGGGGTTTATACATGGCAGTGCTCAGGCTTTACTCACTTCTAGAGCGCTCAGGAGATCTTATGAGATGCCTGGCATCAAACCTAGCTGGCCAATTACCTTATCCACTGGATTTATCTCATTTTTCAAGAAAATGAATACAAAGAAAATAAAGAAAAACTACTTGCCAAAAATCATGTATATAATTCATATTGCCCTTACACCAAAACAAGGGGGGTACCTTGTTCCAAGTTTCATCTTTTTTTTTGTTTGTTTGTTTGTTTTGGGTCACACCCAGCAGTGCTCAGGGGTTACTCCTGGCTCCATGTTCAGAACTTGCTCCTGGAAGGCACGGGGGACCATATGGGGCACCGGAATTAGAACCGATGACCTTTTGCATGAAAGGCAAACGCCTTACCTACATGCTATCTCCCGGGCCCCGAGTTTCATATCTTAATATAAGAGCTAGAAGTTAATATAGAAAGGATAATGTAAAGTTAAAGATCCATAATTACTTTGACACTGGTATTTCAACACTCAGATTTACACAGTGTGACTCCAAATCCAAAGCCTCCACTCTTCTGATCAATACATTTAGGTCAAAGAAATAGTTTTTCCTACTCTTGGCCTATTCCCTCTGAAGAGGCAATTATGTCTAAAGCTATGAATGTTTGTGGTTGTCAGCTGCTGAGAGAAGGTAAGATATAAGAGTAAAAGGGCTTAGGTAAAAGAAAAATCTAATTAATTAACTTGTCAAAGACTTTTGCTCTGATAGTATAAAAAAATAAATTCCTACACAACAGAGTACACTTTCCCCAGAGTACCTCCGTTTTCTCACTTTGTTTTTCAATTCAGGAAAACTCTAAAAGTACTTTGGAATTATTATTCACAACATGGTTGCTCAGAGGTATTCTGCACTATTAAACAACTTAGATTACTCTTAAATTCCTGTAGCATGCTGCCAATTCTTCCCCTGTCAATTAGATGAAGGGAAGCCACATTTGTAAATAGTTTAATTACCATCAAACTATTAAATAAGCAATTAAATTAACAAAATGTTAATTAAATTAACATTAAATTACAAGTCTTTTCATTTAAATAACTGTATTTTAATTATTGATGTTCATTATTAATAATTTAAAATTTCCCTTTTAATTTTTATGACTTCACATAATTTAGAAAAATAGCCTTTGAAAATATATGAATAAAATGTTCATATTCATGACCTCATATTTATTGCAATTTCCCTTTCTGAGGAAAATATATCGAATTATAGGCATTTAGGATAAAATTATGTTTTTAACCTTTAAACAGATTACTCTCACAAAAATAATTTTTTTGGAAAAAACATGATTATCACTGTGCTATGGAACACTTTTGCTAAATTTAATAAAAATATAGATGGAAGAAATGTATAATTTGTTTTTGATTATGGGCATGTTTAAACATTGTTAGCCTATTAAAGCAGATGTATTCACACAATAATAGTTCATTTTTGTCTTTGCTGTTTTGACAAGTTAAGGTCATATTGTTAGAGGTGATTTAAGTGAATTAAGGAGAAGAAATGGAGGCCTCGGGAGAGGAGATTCTCACCTTTCTTTTTAGCTTCCTTAGTCACCAGTGAAGTACATAGAAATGTCATACTGATGAAAGCGATTTGAGCACCTGCACAGCAGAGACTATACATCTCACAAGTTTCACACTAACATCAAATAGTACCTGATCCCACTTGATCTACTCAGCATGAAAACTGATCTCTGTCACCCTGATACTAAGGAAACTATGGAACGCAGAGAAATAGTGAATTTCTCTTTGTATGAAAAGGAAATTAAGCAGCTCTACCTTCCCTCAGGTTCATTCTCTGGTCTGTTGTCTATCCTTACAGAGTTTTAGGAAGGAGGTAGTAAAGTATAATATGTCATTTTATAGATTACCTAGGCCCCCATCTGCCTAAAACAAAGATTTACGTATTTTCATTTTTATTGTTAAAATGTGTTACTATATACAAAAGAATATATATTCTTTTTTAGTGAATTTTAAGCTTTATTTATGATATGTAAATATTAGAACATATGGTGTGCTGACTTTCATGTATTCACTTGCTCTGGGTCTTATAAATGGTGGATGAGGCTGAATGCATCATTAGCGCATTACTTGAATAAAATCTCAAACCTGTCATGTTTCAGTTCAAGTCTAAGGCTGTTTTTCTAGCTTTAAGTATCAATTATTTGTACTTTCTTTGTATCAGTTGCCCCGTTAGGTACTTTTGAGATTTTTATACACATAGAAACTTACAATTAATTCAGGTGCAGCCATGAATTTATGAGATGGCAGATTTTCCCTAATATACTCTAAACCTAAACATACATTCTTCTCTCTCTTTCTCTTTCTCTCTTTCTCTTTCTCTCTCTCTCTCTCTCTCTCTCACACACACACACACACACACACACACACTATTTCTGTCCTGTTACAAATGCAAAAAGTTTTCATTTTTTATGTGATAAGCTCTGGAAGGAATAGGGAATCTGATAGTCATTCCTTTGTACTCCCGTGCAATTTTTGCATATTACCAGGCCAAAGGATACCTTATAAAAGTTGGAGAAACTGCTGGTGAGAAAGGAAAGGTCTAAACCCATGTATTATGAGAGGTTGCTCTAAGCATAGCCAAAGTATCAAAGAGTTTTCCCCTAATTTACCCATGACATTGAATTATTCATCATCCTAGATTGGTATCTTTTATATTCAAGAATCCTTAGCACTTTAAAAGTAATTTTAAAGCTTGATAACCAAGGATAGAGGTGACTCTTGGGCTCCTGGGGGAAGCACTCAACTTAGTTCAGTAGCATTGTCAGAAGCTTCATTTTCATATGCACCTACCTCAGGCCTGCCAGAAGACCAAAGAGCTCATGCTCAGTAAATGGAGCACTCAAGTTGGGCAGCCTGATTCCTGTCTCCAGTCAAAATTACAGAACCTAAACAACCCTCATTCAACCAGTGAAATCAAGAACTTTATTCCACTGAACTTTGTACATTTTTTCTAATTGCTGCCTAGTAATGAAGGAGGTCTTTTTAATCACCTATTTCCATGCAGATAAAAGTGCATTTTGTTGAACATGGAAGTATGGAAAGAGGAATAATGATTAAAATAGTATTCAGCATCTATTAACTGTTCACTTTTCTGAGCATGTATGCATTAAATCAAATTTTCATACTAAGTTTATACATCATCTATTTTGCAGATTGAGAAAAGTGTTTTAGAGAGCTCAGGCTGTTGTCAAGATTGAAAGTGGAAGTCTGGAGACAAGATGAATTTTCTTTGCTAGTGGAATGGTGGGTACTTTTCTTTGGATTTAAATTATGCAAGATGGTAAAATAAATGGGCTGGGAAAAGAGGAGGATGTTTGAAAGGATTATGTTATCTATATCATGAGTGCATAGCCTGAACCCATTCTCAAGAATTTTTGTTTGGGAACATCCAAAATTAGGCAGGCATGTAGGAAAGGACTTAAAAGTTGTTGCTATATTAAAAAAAGAAATGACATTTGAAGGAGTAACTTCATTTAAGATAAAACCTTTACTTGGCAGTAATGCAGACCAAAAGAACTGGAGCCCCTACTGAGAGAAACTCACTAAACTCAGAAACAAAAGGCAGCAGAGAATTTGCAAAAAAGATCATAATCAACCCTTCCCAAACTTTCTCTTGGCAGCCACTCTAATATTAGGACTCTTGAGGCAGATTGGGGAAACCCTATAGAAGACAATTTAGAACAAAGGAGGCTTACACATGTGTGTTGCCAGCCCATGCACATGCAGTCTGCATCTCCCTTCTTGAGATGTGGACTTTCATAAAATTCTACTTTCATTCTGGAATATGTACTACATCTCTCTGTCATTGGATAGGGCTGAACACATGTGTTCCCTGGGTACATGATACCTCAGCACATGTCACCAACAGCTCCCTTCTCAAATAGATACTTTAATGTCTTCATATTTTTTGTGCTGGAATGTTTATTGGGGTTCTTTTGACAAGTGAAGAAGCCTGTGTTCTCCATTATTGTCTTTATTATTCTCTCCTATACCTTCCAAAGAATTTTTAAATAAAACTTGTCTTTTACTTTACTGAGATTTATCTGAAATCCTTTTGAGATACAATAAAAATATTTTTTGGAAGGACTTAGTAAAGTCTGAGACTGACTGACTTTATTGGAAAGAGCAAGACTCACAGTCTTAGATAACCCCAGCCACTTTTTTGAGTGGCAGAGGTAGATAGAGAGAAAACTTTAGATCTATTTCTAAGAGGCTATACCACTCGCCTCCACACATCATATAAGGCACCCAGGGACTCCCACCATATCACCTGAAATCTATTTATTAGGTAGCCAATGACTCTTTGTAGGAGAAGAAGTTCTGTCATGACTCTTACCCAAGTTTGCTTTTTCCTAGCAAAATAGAATTCCAGAAGGAGGTGAATAGTGTAAGAAAGCAAGTTTATTGAAAAATAAAGGGAGATCAGAGAGGTAGGAATGAACATGGTTCTAAGAGAATAGAAGAAAATTAGAGCATTTCGCCAGAGTGGTGGTGCAAGCAGTAAAGCATCTGGCTTGCATGTGCTAGCCTAGGATGGACTGCAGTTTGATCCCCTGTTGTCCCATGTGGTCCCCCAAGCCAGGAGCGATTTCAGAGTCCAGCGCCAGGAGTATATCCTGATCATCACCGGGTGTGACCAAAACAAACAAACAAACAAAAAAAGTTGGGAGATTCAGACAACATATGTGCTCTGATTTCTCTGAGTTTAGTATTTCCAAACAGCCCCACCATCTTTTGTTAAGATGGTTGCTTTGGGGGAGAGCTTGGAGTAGTTGATAGTCTTCTGTTATTTTTCTTATGGCCTTTGTTCTAGGGTTACCATTCTTCTCAGGAATCAACCTAACAAGAGAGGTGAGAGATCTATACCATGAAAATTTCAAAGCACTTCAAAAAGAAATTGAAGCAAACCTAAGGAAATGGAAGAACATTCCATGCTCATTGATTAGAAGAATAAGTATCATCAAAATGACTACATTACCTAAACTACTATATAGATTGACTGCAATCCCTATTCAATTCAGACTACATTCTTCAAGGACTTAGAACCATCAATTATAAAGTTCATGTACAATCATGAAAGATCTTGGATAGCCAAATCCATACTGAAAAACAGAAAACTGGGAGGCATTTCATTAGCTAATTTAAAGTACTACAAAGCCATAGTAATCAAAATAGCATGGTATTGTAGTGAAGACAGATTTTCTAGACTAAAGGGTCAGAATAGATATATTCAGTGAAAATCCCCCAAGCATGTGATTAACTAATCAGTGACAAAGGAGCCAAGAAGATGAAATGAAGCAAAGGCAGTATCTTTAACAAATAGTGTTGGAACAATTGTTTTTGTTTTTGTTTTTGTTTTTGTGTGTTTGGGTCACACCCAGCAGTGCTCAGGGGTTATTCCTGGCTCCATGCGCAGAAATTGCTCCTGGCAGGCACGGGGGACCATATGGGGCACCGGGATTCGAACCGATGACCTTTTGCATGAAAGGCAAACGCCTTACCTCCATGGATAGCAATTTATAAGAAATTAACGCTTGAAGGCCCGGAGAGATAGCACAGCGGTGTATGCCTTGCAAGCAGCCGATCCAGAACCTAAGGTGGTTGGTTCTAATCTCGGTGTCCCATATGGTCCCCTGTGCCTACCAGGAGCGATTTCTGAGCAGATAGCCAGGAGTAACCCATGAGCACCCCCAGGAGTGGCCAAAAAGCCAAAAAAAAAAAAAAGAAATTAACGGTTGGGGCTAAAACCATAGCACCGTGGTAGGGTCTTTGCCTTCCATGTAGCAGATCCAGGATGGAACTCAGTTTGATCCCTGGCAACACATATGGTCCTCCAACCCAGGAGCGATTTCTGAGCACATATCCAGAAGTATCCCCTGAGCATCACCAAACACCAAACACCCCCCCCAATTTTAATCTATACATTTTTCATTATATTATGCCTGATAATATAATTAAAATATATGTCCACAGACAACAATTGGATATGCAACTGCATGCCATAAACTCCTGTTACAGTGCTCATTCATTGAGTATGTAATTGCAATGTATTTTCAATTGTAGTTAGCTTACAACTATACTATAATGATCATGATTTCAGTTTGCTTTCAGGAAAGGAACCTGCATTTTGAAGACTTGCTAGATAATACTTCATGGTGTAGACTCATCTTACAGAGCTCATTATAGTAGCACTAGGTTTTCTAGGCATTAAAATTATGACTGTTTTTTAAGAATGCTCTATACACAATCTAACCCAGTAAGCCTTTCTTCAGTAAAGTTTGCCTCACTGATGATGATTTGCCTAGAAAATGGAAAACTTTACATCATAAATTGTTGACTTTATATTTATTAATTTTTCTTTTTTCATGGTTTTCATTATTATTTAGAGTTTTAAATATCAAATTAGTCTTGAAATATCATAATGATTTAACTTTCATTTTATAAACTTTACATGTCCTGAAAAATATTTTATTTAACAACAGTATCTTAATATTTCTAATTTTATTAATTGTTTTTATTAAAATTTTTATTTAAACACTTTGATAATAAACATGATTGTAGTTGGATTTCAGTCATGTAAAGATCACCCTGCCCTTCACCAGTGCAAAATTCCCACCACCAATATCCCGAAACTCCCACCCCTCACCTCACCCCCACCTGTAGTCTAGACAGGATTTCTACTTCCCTCATTCATTCACTTTGTTAGGATAGTTTTCAACGTAGTTATTTCTCTAACTGAACTCATCACTCTGAGGTGAGCTTTATGTCTTGAGCTGGACCTGTCAATCCTCCTCTCTTTTGTTTCTGAGAATTATTGCAAAATGTCTTTTATTTTTCTTAAAACCCATAGACAAAGGAGACTATTCTGCATCTCTCTCTGACTTATTTCACTCAGTATAATAGATTCCATGTACATCCATGTATAGGAAAATTTCATGATTTTATCTCTCCTGACGGCTGCATAATATTTCATTGTGTATATGTACCACAGTTCTTTAGCCATTCATCTGTTGAAGGACATCTTGGTTCTTTCCAGAGTCTGGCTATTGTAAATAATGCTGCAATGAATATAGATGTGAGGAAGGGGTTTTTGGTATTTTATTTTTGTGTTCCTAGGTTATATCCCTAGGAGTGGTATAGATGGAATCATATGAGAGCTCAATTTCCAGTTTTTGGAGGAATCTCCATTATGCTTTCCATACGGTTGGACTAGACAGCATTCCCACCAGCAGTGAATAAGAGTTCCGTTCTCTCCACATCTCCGCCAGCACTGCTTGTTCTCATTCTTTGGGATGTGATCCAAACTCTTTGGTGTGAGATGGTACCTTATAGTTGTTTTGATTTACATCTCCCTGACGATTAGTGATATAAAGCATTTTTTCATGTACCTTTTAAGCATTTGTATTTATTCTTTGACACAGTGTCTGTTCATGTCTTCTTCCCATTTTTTATTGGGATTAGATGATTTTTTTATTGTAAAGTTCCATCAGTGCCTTGTATATTTGGATATTAGACCCTTATCTGATGGGTATTAGATGAATATTTTCTCCCACTCAGTGGGGGGCTTTTGTATCCTGGGTAATATTTCCTTTGAGGTGCAGAAGCTTCTCAGTTTAATGCATTCCCATCTTTTTATCTCTGCTTCCACTTGTTTGGAGAGTGTAATTTCCTCCTTGAAAATGCCTTTAGTTCCAATGTCATGGAGGGTTTTATCTACAGGTTGTTCTATATACCTTATGGTTTTAGGTCTGATATCAATGTCTTTAATCCATTTGTATTTTGCTTCATACATAATGTTAGCTGGGGGTTTGAGTTTGCTTTTTTGCAAGTGGCTAACCAGTTGTGCCAACACCTCTTGTTGAAAAGGCTTTCATTACCCCATTTAGGGTTTCTTGCTCCCTTATCAAATATTAAGTGATTGTGTGTCTGTTGTATTTTCTCTGAGTACTCAATCCTAGTCCACTGATTTGAGGCTCTGTCTTTATTCCAAAACCATGCTGTTTTGATAACTATTGATTTGTAATACAGTTTAAGTCAGGGAAAGTAATGCCTCCCATATGCCTGTTCCCAAGGATTGCTTTAGCTATTCCAGGGTGTTTATTGTTCCAAATGAATTTCAAAAGTGTTTGTTCTATTTCTTTGAAGAATTTAAGGGGTATCTTTAGAGGTATCACTATTAAATCTATGCAATGCTTTGAGGAATATTGCCATTTTAATGATGTTAATCCTGTCAATCCATGAGCAGGGTATGTGTTTCCATTTCTGAGTGTCCTCTCTTATTTCTTGGAACAGGATTTTATAGTTTTCTTTTTATATGTTCTTCATGTCTTTGACAAGTTGACTCCAAGATATTTGAGTTTGTGTGACACTAACGTGAAGAGTGCTCTTTTCTTGATGTCCATTTCTTCTACATCATTATTGCTGTATAAAAAGGCCATTGATTTTTGTGTGTTAATTTGTAGCCTGCCACATTGTTATAGGAATTAATTGTTTAGAGAAGCTTTCTAGTAGAGTCTCTAGAGTTTTCTAGTTATAGTACCATGCCATCTTTAAATAATGAGAGCGTGATTTCTTCCTTTCTTATCTGGATTCCCTTGATATCTTTCTCTTGCCGTATCACTATAGCAAGTTCTTCCAGTACTATATTGAATAGCGGTGTTGAGAGAGGACAGCCTTGTCTTGTCCCAGAATTTAGAGGGATTTTCTTCTTTGAGGATAATATTTGCCATTTATTTGTGGTAGATGGTCTTAACTATGTTGAGAAGTGTTCTTTTCATTCCCACCTTGTTAAGAGTTTTTCTCAAGAAAGAGTGTTGGACCTTATCAAATTCTATTTCTGAGTCTATTGAAATGATCACGTGATTTTTATTTTTCTTATTAATGTTGTGTATTGTGTTGATAGATTTACTGATGTTAAACCATCTTTGCATTCCTGGGATGAAACTTACTTGATTATAGAGTATGATCTTCTTGATGAGGCATTGGATCCTATTTGCCAGAATATTGTTGAGGGTCTTTGCATCTGTGTTTATCAGGTATTTGGTCTGAAGTTTTCATTTTTGGCAGCATCTCTGTCTGATTTTTGTATCAAGGTGATGTTGGTTTTATAAAAAATATTTGGAAAGTGTTCCCGATTTTTCAATTTCATGAAACAGTGAATCCATTGGGTCCTGGGCTTTTGTTTCTGGGCAGACATTTAATTAGCGTTTTAATTTCTTCAATAGTGATGGGGGTGTTTAGACATGCTATATTCTCCTTATTCAAACGTAGAAGGTTATAAGAATCCAATAATTTATGCATTTCTTCCAGATTCTCATGTTTAGTGGCATAGAGTTTCTCAAAGTAGTCTCTGATTACCCTTTGAATCTTTTGATATCTTTAATGATCTTCCTCTTTTCATTTCTAATACTGCTTATCATGTTTCTCTCTTTCTTTGTGATTTTAGCCAATGGTCTGTCTATCTATCATGTTTATTTTTTTCAAAGAATCAACTTTTACTTTCGTTGCTATTTTGGATTGTTTTTAGGTTTCCATTTCATTGATTCCTGCTCTAATCTTTGTTATTTCCTTTTTCTCCCTATTTTTGTTCCTTTCGTTGATCATTTTCTATTTTTTTTTTGTTTTTTGGGCCACACCAGTTTGATACTCAGGGGTTACTACTGGCTAAGCTCTCAGAAATTGCCCCTTGCTTGGGGGGAACCATATGGGATGCCGGGGGATCGAATCACAGTCCTTCCTTGGCTAGTGCTTGCAAGGCAGACACTTTACCTCTAGCGCCACCTTGCCGGCCCCGATCATTTTCTAATTTCATAAGTTGTATCGTTAAGCTATTCAGGTGTGCACCTTCTTCCTTCCTGATGTGTGCTTGCAAAGCTATAAATTTTCCTCTCTATGCTGTTTTTGCTGTGCCCTTGTATTTTGATAGTTTGTGTCTTCATTGTCATTTGTTTCCAGGAAGTTTTGATTTCCTCTTTGATTTCACCTTGTACCCACTGGTTGTTCAGTAGCAGGCTGTTTAATTTCCAGCTGTTAAAGATTTTCATCTGTATCCCTTTGTAGTTCACATCTAATTTCAGAGCCTTGTGGTCAGCAAAGGTAGCCTGAAAAATTTCTATCCTCTTGATTTCATGGAAGTATGTTTTACATATCAGCATGTGGGCTATCCTGGAGAATGACCTCATGTACATTTGGAGAAGAATGTATATCCAAAGCCTAGACTAGGTTTTTTTTTATTGGTCCCAGGATGGGTACTGTCCAATTATGGTTGTAACAGCAAGCTTTCTGTAGATAGATATCTTGACTTTTGCACAGATCAAATGGTGCCAAGTCTTCTGATTTTGTCTTATCATTGGCTGTTGAGTTAGGACAACCTGCTCTTAGATCAAGTTTTCCCATTTCCTCATTGTCAGGATTTCATATTAGAGCTGGTACATGTTGGTGTCAGAGCAGTATTAAGGATGTCCCGGAAGAGATTTGGTTCCTGGAGCTGTTTCATTTCTATGCCTGGGATCCTGGGTTCAAGGCTGGACAGTTGGTGTCTAATCACATCGGGTCTAATTTGGGTCCACATGACATATGTTCAAGGTGGGAGGTGCCCCTGTATTGTAAAAATGTTTGAGCTCTTATCCATAGTAGATAAGAGCTTTTTTAATAAGATTTCTCCTAGTTTTAGTATGCCTTTGCAGGAAGAAATGGTGTTACATTATATTGCTAGTGCATTTGGGAGTGGAAAGAGAAGAAAACAGAAACAAGACAAAAATAACAATATGTATGCTCACAAATATATAAAAGATTATTTTATAAAAATGAATTTAAAAAGTAGCTAAAGGAATAAAGTAATGCTGGAGACTACCTTACATTTGGAGAAAAACAGGTTAAGGGTAGTGTTATATAGGTCTTATACTTATGATGGAGGTATATGCTTCCCCATTGTCTTTTGAGATTTTCTTGTGGGGTGTGAGCTCCAGGGCACCTTTCATCACACACCCTGGCCTTCTGAAGATTGAGAAAAGATTTGCAGCAGGGAGGTCTTGGGCAGAGATCTTAAAGTGGGGATACTTTTGGAACTAAGTCTGGTATGAAGAAACAGACCACGTTACAGAGAGGTGATAAAGAGGGCCACAGAGCATTAGTCAGCAGGGGTATTGGTTGTAGTTTCTTGCCTGGAACAAGGTGTGGGTTTGAGTGGTTGTCTCTTCGCTTTGGTGCTGGGTACTGGTTCGTTGTGGTAGGAGGTTGGTCTTGATGCCTAATGGATTAAGAACTGAGGGTGAAGAGTTTTAATAAGGTGGGAAATTGGGATGGGATTGAGGGGTGAAGGGATAGTCGGATTTCTGAGGGGGGGAAGGGGATAGTATATGGGAGGAGCTATATACACTATAAGTATGGATTGTTTATAATTTAGGTTTGGCCCTCAAGGGGGATTCCTATCTCTGTGTGCTCCTGCTCACATATAAGCATATAGAAGTTATCTTAGGTATAACTTAATGAAAAAAGTTGGGGAGAGAAAGAGATAAGCTGAGTACAGAAAGATAGGTAAATATAGTACATGTAAGGTAAAGAAACTAATAGATCAAGTTTTGGATACATATATGTTTCACATCTCAATTACTAAACATTGTGTTATTGAGGTTTATCTATATAGGCGTTTACCCTATAATGTCCAAAGCACTTTATATCAACTTTCCTTTCCTAAAGAGGAGGTAACAGTGTGTTTTTTATTTGGCATGGATTGAATTGATGACAATGATGAGGAAAAGGTAAAGGAAGAAGAGGGAGAAAAGAACATGTTCAATAAATAGGCCCTGTGGTATAAGTCTTTGGGTCACAGTTGCTGCTTTGGTGGCCTGGTTGGCCACTTGCTTTAGGTCCTCAAAGAGGGCATAAACTAGAGATAAAGGGTATGCTAAAAAGTTTTATCAAGACATCTTCATAATGCAAGCTAAGTATGTATCTCATGTGACTGAGCACCGAAGTGCCACCTTAGGTTGTCCACCCTTTGTATCCAAGAACCTCTGTGGACAGAGAAGCTGAGAGACTATTTTAAATATAGTAGGAATAAGTCATTAAAACATATTGTTTTGAAATGCTTCCTTTGGAGTCAGTGATTTCCCATTGTATTCTTTACCTGTAATCCTGTATAAGATCCCTAAGAAATTATTATGGGCCTTTGTAGTAAAAGGCTGATTGCATACCTGTTCTCTTTACACTGCTGTTTCTGCTGTTGCTCATTTCTTTACGGTATAATGTGTAGTCAAGGCTTTGTGTTGATCCTCTTCCATTTGTTTTGGGCACTAATCCCCAGTATATGTTGACTATTACAGTGTTTGGAGTTTCTACCCTGTTAAATTCTGTTAATTGATCATGGAGTATTGCTTGTATATATGGTGTACATTCTAGATACTTCAGAATAATGCCATCATTCTGTGTTTATCTTTCATCTTCTGGCTTACTTTATTTAATATATTATTTTCTAGGTCCATTCATGCTGCTGCAAAGTCTATGATTGTATCATTTCTAACTGCTATGTAGTATTCCATTGTGTATAGATACCACATCTTAATGATCCACTCATCTATTGTTGCACATCGAGGTCGGTTCCAAATCTTGGCTATTATACTGAGTGCTGCGATAAATAGTGGGGTGCACACATACTTTGAAATGAATGTTCTTCCTATTTGGGGGTATATACCTAGGAGAGCAATTGCTGGGTCAAATGGCAGTTCAATTCTGAGTTCCTTGAGCACCCTCCAGACTGTTTTCTATAGGATTTGGACTAGAGGGCAATCCCTTGAACAATGGATAAGAGTTCCTTTCATACCACATCACCGCCAACAGAGATTATTCCCATTATTTTTATGTTAGCCATCCTCACTGATGTAAGGTGGTACCTCATTGTTGTCTTGATTTGGAGTTCCCTAATGATGAGTGAGAGTGAGCATGCTTTCACGTGTTTATTGGCCATCTTTCAGTCTTCCTTGGAGAAGTGTCTATTCATTTCATCTCTCCATTTTTCTATGGCTTTATTTGGCTTAAGGGGGCTTGACTTACTGAGTGCTTTGTATATTCTGGATATCAGCCCTTTATCTGATGTGTTGAGTGAAAAGATTTTTTCCCATTCACTTAACTGTCTTCTTATAATAAGTAGGGTTTCTTTTTCCATACTGAAGCTTTTTAGTTTGATGAAGTCACATTTGTTTATATTTGATAGTAAAGTTCTTGTCATTGGTGCTCCATCCTCAAAGGCTTTTTTGATATATAGGTCTTTGAGTGTTCTGCCTATATTTTCATCAATAAATTTAATAGGTTTGGGTCTAATTTCAAGGTCTTTAATAATTTTGATTTGACTTTTGTATAAGGAGTGAGGTATGGGTCAATTTTCAGTTTCTTACAGATGGCTTTCCAGTTGTACCAATACCATTTGTTGAAGAGACTTTCTTTGTTCCCTTTCAAGTTCTTGGTTCTTTTGTCAAATATTAGATGACTGTATATCAGGGGTTTCTGTCTGGAAATTCTGTTCTAACCAATTGGTCTGAGGCTCTGTCTTTGTTCCAGTACCATGCTGTTTTGATCACTATGGCTTTATAGTATAGCTTCAGGTTAGGTAAAGAGATGCCACCCAGATTCTTGTATTTTAATATGTCCTTGGCTATCCTGGGTCTTTTGTAGTTCCAAATGAATTTTATGATTGATTGTTCTAAGTCTTTAAAGAATGATGCCTGAATTTCAATGGGGATTGCATTAAATCTATATAGGAGTTTGGATAGGATAGTCATTTTGACTACATTGATTCTACCTACCCATGAGCATGGGATGTTCTTCCATTTTCTTAGATCCTCTTCGATTTATTTCTGAAGTGTTTTGAAGTTTCCCTGGTATAAGTCCTCAACTTTCTTGTAAGGTTGATTCTAGGTACTTAATATTTTTTATTTGGTCTACGATTTGTACAACAAACAAGATCTCTAATTCCAGAGGTCTGACTGAGACAATCGCAACTGAATGGGTCTTCTGGAAACAATGAAAGACTCTATCCCAGGCTCCATCTTAGGATCAGCTAAAAACACCAACTACAGAAGACAGATTAAAACAACACTAAATAACAGAACTCCAAGAACCACAAAGAAAGACTTCATCATAAGTTCCATTCCTTGACACCAATATTTCTAGATACAGAGATCTGATTTTATCACCCATAATGAAACACAAGTCTTACATATATCACAAAAGCACCGAGGGGGGGGGCGGGCAGTGGTGCTGGAGGTAAGGTGCCTTGCCTGCACTAGCCTAGGTCGGACCGCGGTTTGATCCCCCGGTTCCCCCTATGGTCCACAAAGCCAGGAGCGACTTCTAAGCACATAGCCAGGAGTAACCCGAACGTCACCGAGTGTAATCCCCCCAAAAAATAAAGCACCGAGGGAGAGTAAATGAACATGCAAGGGGTCTATAGATAATCTCATGACAGTATACTTCAAGGATGGAGAAACCCTGTATCTCTAAGGCCAAGGGAATTCCCTTTCTAATGTTCCCAATATTTTTCATAATTATCTTTATTTAAACACCGTGATTACAAATATGATTATAGTTGTATGATTGCAGTCATGTAAAGAACACCCCTCTTCACCAGTGCAACATTCCCATCACCAATTTCCCAGATCTCCCTCCTCCCTACCCCAACACACCTGTACTCAAGACAGGCTTTCTACTTCTCTCAATCATTCACATTGTTATGATAGTTTTCAGTGTAGTTATTTCTCTAACTGCATTCATCACTCTATGTGGTGTTCTTACACATACCAGCCTTCATCTCTCTTGTCTCTGAGATACCGTTAAAATGCCTTTCATTTTTCTTAAAACCCATAGATGAGTGAAACCATCCTGCATTTTTCTCTCTCCCTCTGACTTACTTCACTCAGCATAACAGATTCCACAGGAAAATTTCATGACTTCATCTCTCCTGATGGCTGCATAGTATTCCATTGTGTATATGTCCCACAGTTTCTTTAGCCATTCATTGTTGAAGGGCATATTGGTTGTTTCCAGAGTCTGGCTATTGTATATAACGCTGCAATGAAAATAGGTGTAAGGAAGAGATTTTCGTATTGTATTTTTGTGTTCCTCGGGTATATTCCTCGGAGTGGTATAGCTGGATCGTATGGAAGCTCAATTTCCAGTTTGTGAAGGAATCTCCATATCGCTTTCCATAAATGTTGTACTAGCCGGCATTCCCACCAGCAGTGAAAAAGAGTTCCTTTCACTCCACATCCTAGCCAGCACTGCTTGTTCTCCTTTCTTGTGATGTGTGCCAATCTCAGTGGCATGAAGTGGTACCTCATAGTTGTTTTGATTTACATCTACCTGACTATTAGTTATGTTGAGCATCTTTTCATGTGCCCTTTAGCCATTTGCTTTTCTTCTTTTACAAAGTGGCTGGTCATTCTTCTTCCCATTTTTGATGGGGTTAGATGTTTTTTTCTTGTATAGTTCTGTCAGTACCTTGTAAATTTTGGATATTAGTCCTTTATCTGATGAGTATTGGGTGAATAGTTTCTCCCACTCAGTGGGTAGCTTTTGTATTCTGGGCATTATATCCTTTGAGATGCAGAAGCTTCTCAGCTTAATATAATCCCATCTGTTTATCTCTGCTTCCACTTGTTTGGAGAGTGCTGTTTCCTCCTTAAAGATACCTTTAGTCTCAATGTCATGGAGTGTTTTACCTACAAGTTGTTCTATATACCTAATACTTTTAGATCTGATACCAAGGTCTTTAATCCATTTGGATTTTACCTTTGTACATGGTGTTGGCTGGAGATTTGAGTTCGCTTTTTTGCAAGTGGCTAACTAGTTGTGCCAACACTACTTGCTCAATAGGCTTTCCTTGTTCCATTTAGGATTTCTTGCTCCTTTATAAAAAACAAGCAGGTTATATGTCCAAGGAACATTCTCTGAGTAATCAAGTCTATTCCACTGACCTGAGGATTTGTCTTTATTCCGATACCATGCTGTTTTTATAACTATTGCTTTGTAATACACCTTAAAATTGGGAAATGTAATGCCTCCCATATTCTTTTTCCCAAGGAGTGCTTTAGCTATTCGAGGTTGTTTATTGTTCCAAATGAATTTCAGAAGTGTTTTATCCACTTCTTTGAAGAATGTCATGGGTATCTTTAAAGTAATCGCATTAAATCTGTACAATGCTTTTGGAAGTATTGCCATTTTAATGATGTTGATCCTGCCAATCCATGAGCAGGGTATGTGTTTTCATTTCCACATATCCTCTCTTATTTCTTGGAGCAGTGTTTTATAGTTTTCTTTGTAAAGATCCTTCATATCTTTAGTCAGGTTGACTCTAAGATATTTGAAGTTATGTGGCACTAATGGGATTGCTCTCTTAATGTCCACTTCTTCCTTATTATTGGAGTATAAAAAGGCCATTGATTTTTGTGTGTTAATTTTGTAACCTGCCAATTTGCAATATGAATCTATTATTTCTAGAAGCTTTTTGGTAGAGTCTTTAGGGTTTTCTAAGTAGAGTATCATGTCATCTGCAAACAGTGAGACTTTGACTTCTCCCTTTCCTTTCTGGATTCCCTTGATATCTTTTTCTTGCCTAATCGCTATATCAAGTATTCCAGTACTATGTTGAATAGGAGTGGTTAGAGAAGATAACCTTGTCTTGTACCAGAATTTAGAGGCAAGACTCATAATTTTTCTTCATTGAGGATAATATTTTC
>PVKC010022408.1:0-17702 GCA_004027635.1 Crocidura indochinensis
CAACCCACCCCCACCTGTACTCTATACAGGCTTTTCAGTTCCCTCATACTGAGGAATGTTACAAAAATGACTTATATTTTTCTTAAAACCCATAGATGAGTGAGATTATTCTGCATCTATCTCTCTCCCTCTGACTTATTTCATTCAGCATAATAGATTCCATATACATCCATGTATATGAAAATGTCATGACTTCATCTCTCCTGACAGCAGCATAATATTCCATTGTGTATATGTACCACAGTTTCTTTAGCCACTCGTCTGTAATTTTTTTTCCTCTCATTTATTTTGGTAAGCAGACATGAATGAGCTTACATGCTGTCCCTATGTTCAATACATTATCATTCCTCCACCCTGACTCCCAGTGGGTTCTACCCCTGGCAGCACATATAGTCTCCTGACCCCACCAGGAGTGATTCCTAGTTCAGAGCCAGTAGTAAGCTCTGAGGAAGGATGAAAGGGAAGGAAGGAAGGAAGGAGGGAGGGAGGGAAAATTCTTAATATTAATATGAAAATGACTTGCTATCCTTGTTTTTCTGTAATATCCTATCTTTACACTCTGCCTGTTTTTAAGATTTTCAATCACTGGGTTTGATCATTTTGATTATGCTGTTTTATGCTATAGTTTTCTTATTCTCGGAATTTATTTAGTTTCTTAAATTTGATGGTTTTATAATTTTAGTAAAACTTGGAATTATTTGTGTTGGGGACACACCCAATGGCATTCAGAGATTGGCTCTGCATTGAGTGGCTCTGCATTCAGAAATTACTCCTGGTAGGCTCAGGGGACCATCTGGGATGCTAGGGATTGAATCTGGTCGGCTGCATGCAAGGCAGACACCCTAACTGCTGTGCTATTGCTCTGACCATGGGATTTTTTTTAACCTTTTCTTTCCCCCTCTTTTCTCCTCTATTAATCAATCAATCAAAAGTATTAAAATATTAGTTTATTAGAAAATATTGTTAGTGTATTGGAAGGTCTCATAATTTGAACTAAATTTTTCCTTTTTTTGCATAACTTTTAATATGTATATGTTTAAGTTCAGTAATTTTTTTTTCTGATGCATGTAATCAATCCCATTCAGTTTATATAGTTCATTTATGGGTTTTTTTGTTTTTTTTTTTTTTTGGTTTTTAGGTCACACCTGGCAGTGCTCAGTGGTTACTCCTGGCTCTATGCGCAGGCACAGGGAACCATGTGGGATGCTGGGATTTGAACCACCGTCCTTCTGCATGAAAGGCAAAAGTCTTACCTCCATGCTATCTCTCCGGCCCTCATTTATGGGGTTTATGTGTCTGTATGACACATTTTTATTTTTATTTTATAGCTCAATACTGTTTTAGTCCTGTGTAAGCAGATAGTACTCTATTCTCCAAATCTTTCACTTGTGTTGGATAGTTTTCTTACAAGTATGCACTGAACTACTGAAAGAGAGTAGGGAGAATCCTTTTTTTTTTTTTTTTGTGGTTTTTGGGTCACACCCGGCAGTGCTCAGGGGTTACTCCTGGCTCCATGCTCAGAAATTGCTCCTGGCAGGCACGGGGGACCATATGGGGCACTGGAATTCGAACCAATAACCTTTTGCATGACAGGCAAACGCCTTACCTCCATGCTATCTCCCCGGCCCCGAGAATCCTCTTTAATTTTTAGCTCTCTTCTTTTTGGTTTTCTAAATTACCTATTTTACCATGGACTCTGCTCTTCTTCTCAATTCATGAATTCCTGTGGGTTCTCTAGATCTTTACTTTCTACTTACCATGGTTTGAAAACTCTCTTAATGCAATATACTTGAGTAATCAGATATTCACCTCAATTGTTTGCCATTTGTTACTCTTTTAACCTAATGTCCACACCTGCTTGAGTCAAATAAACAAACAAACAAAACCTTTAAAACTTAGAAACTTTTGTTTTGTTTGGGGGGGGTGGTTTGGGCCACACCCGGTGAAACTTAGGGTTACTCCTGGCTATGTGCACAGAAATTGCTCCTGACTTGGGGGACCATATGGGATGTTGGGAGATCGAACTGTGGTCCATCCTAGGCTAGCGCGTGCAAGGCAAAGGCGCTACCACTTGTGCCACCGCTCCTGCCCCAACATAGAATATTTTTTATGGCAGTGTATATCATGCTGATTAAAAGAGGACCTCTTAAATGGGTGAAACAGAAAATTAGCTTCTTATAAAGCAGTTTGGTTCCAGTTTTTAATATTTTCACTTTTATAGAGGAAATTTATTATTAATTGATTAGTTAAAAAAAAACTGCAGTTTTGTCTTTTCCAGTGTGAACATATTGTTTTCATGAAGAAAAACTGCAGTATCTTAAATTAGGATCTTAGTATAATAACATATTATACTATTAGTTAAAAATGTAACACGTCAGGAAAATAATGTTAAATGGCATAAATTAACTTGGTACAGATTTAGCTGGAAATGTGTAGGAGTCTGAACTGTAAATTGCTGATAAAAAGTAGCTGTCTTGTTATTTTTAAAGCATTTTAGTCTCATGTATCATATTAGAATTTGTCTTAATTTTTTTTTGTTTCTGTTTTTTTTGGGCCACACCCGGCGGTGCTCATGGGTTACTCCTGGCTGTCTGCTCAGAAATAGCTCCTGGCAGGCACGGGGAACCATATGGGGCACTGGGATTCGAACCAACCACCTTTGGTCCTGGATCGGCTGTTTGCAAGGCAAACGCCACTGTGCTATTTCTCCGGGCCCGGTCCCGAATTTGTCTTAATTTTATACATTTATATTCTTTTAATTTTATAGCCATATGTTTTTTATTTTGAATTTTACTGAGTTGAAAATTAATTTGACTTTCTTAAATGTTATCTTTGTGTTTCTGAAGGATTCGCTGATCATATTATTGGCATAAACAGTGTTAAGCTTGCCTATTAAAATCAGTTGTCTCAAGTACTGCTTGCTACCTTTGCATTAACGTTTATTTTATTAAGAATTTTTTTGGGGGCCGGGCAGTGGCGCTGGAGGTAAGGTGCCTGCCTTACCATGCTAGTCTTGAACGGACCGTGTTCGATCCCCCGTGCCCCATATGGTCCCCCAGGCCAAGGGTGACTTCTGAGCGCATAGCCAGGAGTAACCCCTGAGCGTCACTGGGTGTGGCCCAAAAACCAAAAAAAAAAAAAAAGAATTTTTTTGGGGGGGCTGGGCGGTGGCGCTGGAGGTAAGGTGCCTGCCTTGTCTGCGCTAGCCTAGGACGGACCACAGTTCGATCCCTCAGTTTCCCATATGGTCCCCCAAGCCAGGAGCAACTTCTGAGCGCATAGCCAGGAGTAACCCCTGAGCATCACTGGGTGTGGCCCAAAAACCAAAAAAAAGAAAAGGAAAGAAGGGGATCGAATCGCGGTCCGTCCTAGGCTAGCGCAGGCAAGGCAGCACCTTACCTCCAGTGCCACCGCCCGGCCCCTAGAAATAATTTTTTAATAAATACTGGTTTATTATGGCACCCATATTTAAAGCCATATCAAAGCCAACTTGGTTTCTTCAGCTCCAAGAACAAGACGGTCCAACAAAACCAACAATGTCTAACAAGGAGGTCTTCCAGTCTCCATAGCACTGGCATCTTCATGTGCCAGACTGATACTATATTTAATTTTATTTTTATAATATTATACTGTTAATTACTAAAAGGGATCTTTTATTAAGAATTTTATTGCACCTTAGAGGACATGTTTTATAAGACTGAATAAAAATGTGTGATAGGACAGTTATTGGTAAACAATGACCATTTTCAGGTTACAAAGATGGGCTGATTACAGCTAAAAGGGATTGAATTTAGTTCTTGGATTTCCTGACAGCTAAAGTGAAAAGAGAAACTTGTTGGCATACAAATTCACTTGTTGGGTTACAAGTTCTGTTTTAGAAAAGAAAGCTTACTTCTCTTGGCTGGAGGGTGTTGGTAGAAACATATTTTTCTTTTTTCTTTCCTTGATTCTCAGTCACAATTTGTGTGTGTACATATGTTCATGATTTAATAATACTTTTCTGGAAGAATCCATATGATAGGAATAAACTTTGTGAAAATAGGTTAATAGGTGATTAGTTTGCTTATCAAATCTGTTCTTTCTAAAGTCAAATCTATAGCGTTGAAATTGTTATTATTAATATTATTTGGTTTTCAGTTTGGAGGCATCTCCAGTAGTACTCAGAGCTTAGTTCTTCTATGTTTAGGGATCACTTCTGAAGGTTTGGGGGAACCATATACAGTGATATTGCACTGGGGTAAGCTGAGTGCAAGTCAAAAACCATAATTCTGTCCTATCTTTCTATATCCAAATAACACATGAATTTTAGAAAATTTGTGCCTGGATGAATCCAACAACAGCTTTATGGCTGGGGTGATAGCTTTATGTATTGGGTTCTTGTGTTGCACATGATCTACTTGGCTTCCCCTAGGAGTAATCTTCGAGTGCAGAGTTTGGAGTAACCCCCCCCCCCCAATTTAATAGTATAAGCTGAATTGTAGACACAGGTGAAGGCATGAAGATAAGCAACTTATACTAATACAAATCTCTTGGGTGTTTTGACCTTGCTTTGTTTCATATGAAATTCAGAATGACTTGTTAATTCCTTAAGTAGTATTATATTTTTTATCTTTTTTAATTACATTGCCTTGATTCTATAGATTTAATTTTAGAGGAGGTTAATATCTATAGGATATCTACTTTGCTAATCAAAGAATCTCCATTTGTTTATACCTTCCTTACTGTTTATAAAAGATTTCTATTTTTTCTGTAGGAAGTTTTCACTTTGGTGAGAAAGGGTATTGGACAACCTACACAGTGTTCAGGGATTATTTTTGGCTCAGGGATTAATCCTGGTGGTGCTTGGAATCATTTGTGGTGCAGGAGATTGAACAAGGGTCAATATTGTGCATGATATTTTTTTATCCCTATACCATATCTCCAACTCTATTATTTTTTTTAGTTGTTTGGAATAATTACTTTAAAAGTAGATGTAAAATAGCTTCTGGTATATAGTTTGATGGAGCACATGCCTTGCATATAGAAGAACTTGGGTTTGATTCCTCTAACTAAAAAAAGAAAAGATGTTAAAACTTAAAGGAAATAATGTGACATTTGCTACAAAATAGGATCTGTGATCCATGTCATTAAGATGTGCCTTAACACAAGATGATTGATCTCACTGGACGAGGATATGAAATACTTGAAAGTGAGGCATTGCCTATATCACCCTTTTAAGAAAATTTATTATTTTTTTATTACATTTTTATTTTTTTGTTCTTGGGCCACACCTAGCAACACTCAGGTTTTAACCTGGCTCTGTGCTCAGAAATTGCTCCTAGGAGGCTCGGGGAACCATATGAGATGCCATGGATCTATCCCAGCTCAGCTACTTGCAGAACAAATGCCCTGCCACTGTGCTGTTGGTCTGGCCCAAAATTTTATTTATTTATTTATTTTATTTATTTATTTATTTATTTTTGGTTTTTGGGTCACACCCGGCAGTGCTCAGTGGTTACTCCTGGTTCCATGCTTAGAAATTGCTCCTGACAGGCACAGGGAACCCCAAAATTTTATTTTTTAAATTAATATATTTAAGCACCTGATTACAAACATATTTGTAGTTGGGTTTCAGTGATAAAAAAGAGCACCCTTCACCAGTGTGACATTCCCACCATCAATGCACCCCCTCTTCCTCCTTCCACACCCCTTGTCTGTCTTTGAGACAGGCATTCTATTTCTTTCATTCACTGCCATTATCATGATAGTTGTCAGTGTAGTTATTTCTCGAGCTGAACTCACCACTCTTTGTGGTAAGTTTCATAACATGGGCATTCCAGCCCTCATCTCTGTTGTCTCTGGGTACTATTACAAGAATGTCTTTTATTTTTCTTAAATCCCAGTGATGAGTGAGACTATTCTGTGTCTGTCTTCCTCCTTCTGACTAATTTCACTCAGCATAATAGTTTCCGTGTCCATCCATGTAAGGGATGGCATGTACGGACCTGAGTTTGATCTCTGGTGTCCCATAAGGTTCCCCTCGCCAGGAGCGATTTCTGAGTGCATAGCCAGGAATAACCCTGCACGTCACTTGGTCTGACCCAAAACAAACAAACAAACAAAGTGAACTAGAAAGGGACACAGAAGAAAAATGTAAAACCTGGAAATTAAACAACTCACTACTGACCAGTGGGTCAGAGATGAAATCAACGAGGAAATCAAGATTCCTGGAAACAATGCAAAAGAGGACACAAATTATCAGAATTTGTGGGACACAGCAAAAGCGGTACTAAGAGGAAAATTTATAGCTTTGCAAGCACACATCAGGAAGGAAGAAGGGGCCTACATAAATGACTTAATGACACAGCTTATAAAATTAGAAAATGTTCAACAAAAAGAACCAAAAGTAGATAGGCAGAAGGAAATAACAAAGCTTAAAATCTAAAAAAAAAAAAACCAAAAACAACAACAACAACAAAAAACAGTCTGAGGGGCCATAGAGATAGCACAGCTCAGGGTTCAAAGGTGCATATGTACAAAACTCCCTTGTCCCTCATTGCCAAATATAGATCTGGAGTCCCCTATGTACTGCAGAGTATATTCTTGGTGGTCTCCAGTGTTACTAGTCCGAGCAGTGGTGCATCATTGGGCTGGACATTGAATTGCTAGCTCAGTTGGAATCCCGGGCACTGTATTGTTTAGAAAACTGAAAAATTGGATCCAGTTTAAGATTTTATTTAGATTGGTTTTAGAATTTAGATGTATTCTTTTCTTTTTTTTTTTTTTTAGATATATTCTATATTTGTAAATACTGTGATAATTCAACATGTAGAATTCTTTTTTTTTTTCAACATGTAGAATTCTAATTACTACTGAATAGACTGATTTTTTTCATATGAACACGAAATACTTAAGATATTTTATTTTAGTTTTTTGAAATAAATTATTTGAGACACCATGAGATACAAATTTTCAAAGTTGTTCTTGATTGAGTTTCAGTTACCCTTCACCAGTGCACAGTTTTTGCTACCATTGTACTCGGTTTCCATCCCATCCTTCCTTTGGCAGACACAAAATACTTTTTTTTTGTTTGGTTGGTTGGATTTTGGGCCATATCCAGCAGTGCTCTGGGGTTACTCCTTGCTCTGCACTCAGAAATTGCTCTTGGCAGGCTCAGGCAACCATATGAGACGCTGGGGAATCAGAACCCGGGTTGGCACTGTGCAAAGCAAATTGTTATATCACTGTGCTATCGCTCCAGCCCCATATTTTTTCAAAGAACCAACTTTTGCTTTGGTTGATATTTCAGATTGTTTTTTCCTTCCTTTCTTTGTTTTTTGGTTTTTGGGTCACAACCAGCAGTGCTCAGGGGTTACGTCTGGCTTTGCGCTCAGAATCACTCCTGGCAGGCTCAGGAGTGAACATGTTGCAAATATTTGGGTTTTATTTAACTGTTTCTCTATTTAACCGTTTGCAAACTACAGTCCTCCACTCTACCAGCTGAGCTATCAAAGGGAGCACTCTATTTAACTGTTAACCAAGGGTTGATTATTTCTGTCTAGTACAAGTGTTTGTGGGCCACACTCAGCAATGCTCAAAATTAAGTAAAAAGTTTTTTTCTGACTGGGAGCTGAGGGTTCGTATGATGATTAGGATGCATTCATAGCATGTACTGGACCTGGTTCAGTTCCTGCTACCCTATGATACCCTGGGCATTTCCAGTGCAGCTCTGAGATCCTCTTGAACATGACTAGGATTTTCCCCAAGTTATCTCTGTAATCACGGGGTCTAAACAGAACTTCATTTTCATTGGCAGTTTCATTGAACCCATGGCCCATTTGGCTGAGAAACATCTGTGGCTCACTGAGCTGTGCACAGCTTGGGAGGCTCCCCCCACCCCCAAATAAAAATAGGATAGAGAGGGGGTGGAGCGATAGTACCATGGGTAGGACATTTGCCTTGCAAGCAGCTGACTGGGTTTGATCCCAGTATCCTATATGGTCTCCCGAGTCTGACAGTGATTTCTGAGCACAGAGTCAAGAGTAAGCCCAGAGCACTGCTAGTTGTGTCTTAAAAACCATAAAAGAAAAAACAAAAGGATAGGAATCCACATGAGTGATCTTAACAGTGGGCATACTTTATTATTCTCTGTCTCTATCCTATACAAACTGTTAAAAGTAAAATGATAAAAATACCTTTGGATGGCCAGGTATTTAACTTTTTGATCTATCACATAAAGCAAAAAAAGTTGCACTTTGGCTTAATAAAGGATAATTGAAAGGAAGTAAAATATATTAGTCTTTTCATTAAAACAAATACAAGGAAATCGTTAGATTTTATCACATAATAGCCATCTAGCCTTACCCATCCAGAACTAACGTAAAGTAACTAGTAAGAGGTGAGGGAGCGTCTCAAGTAGTGCTCAGGGATTTAGGAGTCATTCTTGATCATACTCAAACCAGCTACAATGACTTTTTCAGTAATTTGTCTCAGGTCAAGAGGTCACCAGATCTATACCTGAAATTTTATTTTCTTATGTTCTTTATAATATTTTGAATTTTTTTCTCTGCATGTTATTTTTGGATAGTTTCTATTGCATTTCAAATACATTTACCTTTTGTTTTTGTTTTTGTTTTTTTTGTTTTTTGTTTTTTGTTTTTTTTTTGGTTTTTGGGTCACACCCAGCAGCGCTCAGGGTTTACTCCTGGTTCTATGCTCAGAATTGCTCCTGACAGGCTCGGGACCATGGGGGACCATACGGGATACTGGGATTCAAACCACCGTCCTTCTGCATGCAAAGCAAATGCTTTACCTCCATTCTATCTCTCTGGCCCC
This sequence comes from Crocidura indochinensis, assembly GCA_004027635.1. NCBI lineage: Eukaryota > Metazoa > Chordata > Mammalia > Eulipotyphla > Soricidae > Crocidura > Crocidura indochinensis. The sequence goes on from PVKC010022408.1 coordinate 8,815, forward strand.
TACATTTACCTTTTTATTCTTTTTTTTTTTTTTTTTTGGTTTTTGGGTCACACCTGGCAGTGCTCAGGGGTTACTCCTGGCTCCATGCTCAGAAATTGCTCCTGGCAGGCACAGGGGACCATATGGGGCACCGGATCTTTTTAAATAAATATTTTTATTTTGACCAAAGTGGATTACAAATCATTCACAGTAATATTTTAGGCAAATAGTGACATTGATATATCATCTGTTGATAATTCCATCTAGTTTGTTTTTATTTCTTATATTCATTTGAATCTCTAGTTCTTTATTTCTCATGACTTGTTTATATGTGTATGTGCATGTTTGTAAATGTAAATATAAATATGTACATATGTGAAATATATTTAAATATAATTTTAAAGGATCAGTATCTTGAAGACAATGGGTTATAATATCTATATTTTGGAGGGTGATCAAATCATTTATCTTTTGGGGTCTTCGGAGGAAGAACCAAAGCCAACACCATTGGGTGTCTAGGATCTCTGTAATTGTACAGCTGCAAAAAACTATGTGTATATATATGTTATTGTGTCAGTGGGAAGGATGATGTTTATAGCTGTACATCTGCAAAAAACTGGGGTGTATGTATTTATGTGTTACTGTATCAGTGGAAAGGAGATGAATTTCCTTTTAGAATTTCTAAACATCGATTTGTTTTTCTCATGGGCAGAGAAGAAGAATGATGATATTGCAAATCAAGCAGATTTTGGTCTTCCAACTAGAGTTTGTTTGTTTGGGGTCATATTGGTGGTGCTCAGGACTTACTTTTGGCTCTATGCTCAGGGATCCTTCGTGGCTGGGCTTGTGGGACTACATGGGAATGCGGGTCAAGTATCCTTCCCGCTGCACTCTCTCCTGCCCCTATCAGAGAGCTTTTTTTTTTTGTTTTTGAGTCACACCCGGCAGTGCTCAGGGGTTACTCTGGCTCCATGCTCAGAAATTGCTCCTGGCAGGTACGGGGGACCATATGGGGCACCGGGATTTGAACTGATGACCTTTTGCATGAAAGGTAAACGCCTTACCTCCATGCTATGTCCCGGGCCCCTATCAGAGAACTTTTATAGGAAAGTTACTAATGTTTAAAATTTAAGGCCAGGAAAATGGGCTTTTGAACTTTAAATACTATTTTAGATGTTTTTCTTATTGAGGTAGTGTTAGTTTCAAAAATGCAAATTTGGGGCCGGGCGGTGGCGCTGCAGGTAAGGTGCCTGCCTTACCGCACTAAACCTTGGACGGACCACGGTTCGATCCCCCGGTTCCCATATGGTCCCCGTGCCTGCCAGGAGTGACTTCTGAGCGCATAGCCAGGAGTAACCCCTGAGCGTCACTGGGTGTGGCCCAAAAATCAAAAATGCAAATTTATGTCTGGGTGGCAACTTTATTTATTTATTTATTTTGGTTTTTGGGCCACACCCAGTGACGCTCAGGGGTTACTCCTGGCTATGCGCTCAGAAGTCGCTCCTGGCAGGCACGGGGGGACCATATGGGAACCGGGGGATCGAACCGTGGTCCGTCCAAAGCTAGCGCGGTAAGGCAGGCACCTTACCTGCAGCGCCACCGCCCGGCCCTGGGTGGCAACTTTGCAACACTATGTGAACCACATGCAATGTATTCCTCCACCAAAGGCCTTTGGATTTATTCAGCTCATTTGACAATCTCCTTTCTGTTCAGAATTAAAAGGTTTGTGCATTTTTTTTTTATCATCCCATGCTTTGTTCCTGTATGTCACATATGAGTGAGATTGTCTGAGTTTGTTTTTCCCCTGACTTCATCACTTAGCATGGCCACTTCCAGTTAGATTCATGTTATAGTAAAAGATAAAGTTTCATTTTTTCTTATAATCTAAGTAGTCTGTTGTGTATATGTACCTCATTATCTTGATAATACTGCATATCTTTTCAGAAGATACATCTTATATGTCTTTTCAAATTAATCTCTTGTTGGGAGTAGAATTGTTAGATCACTTGGCAGTTTTGTTTTTAATTTTATGAGAAAGCTCTGTGTTATACATAGAAATTGTTCTACTTTTATTTTCCCATCAAGTAAGTAAGAAAGTGGAGTTTGAAGTTTTTCATTATATATTAGTCTAACATTTAAATGATTTAAAAATAAATTGGAGCTGAAGAATGATTCAGTGAGGAAGGGCTTGCTGATGTAGGTTTGACTTGGCACCTCTGAACACCTGTAGATCAGGCCCCCAAACCAGTAAATAAATGCATTTATGGCAATTGGATATTTTAGGTATTTGGGAAATCTCCCAAGTGGTTCTCAGAGGATCCAGAAGATACTAGGTCAGCCAGACTGTGATTCCATGCTAGAGCCGAGTATATGGTGCTAGTTGGGCCCTTCAATGCTGGGAACTCCTGGGGGCACATATATATATGGTGCTTGAGTGCTCTCTTGCCAAACCCAGATTGATGTTTGGGACCTCAGAGATATACTTGGCAGTGCTCAGGAGGTCATATAATGCCAGGGATAGAACCCGGGTCTAGTACTTGTTCCTAACACCTGTTCAAATATCTTGATTCCTACAATTAGGCTATTAACACTTATAAAAATAAAACATAAAATAACTCATAAAAATAAAAAATAAAAATATTGAGGAACTTTATTTATGAAAACTAAATGAAATATGGAACTTTTTTGCTACTTAAAGTTAGTGTGCCCAAAAGGTTTCCAAGGCATTCCTAAGCCTGAATAAGTTTTTGTATCTTAGAGATATAAAACTGAATTTGTGGTTGAAATAGAACATAATTTACTGAAACAAATAGAACTTCACCTATACCGCAAATCAGACAACTTTTGAAAATAGGATAAAATTTTGAGTTCTTTTACTTTTTTCTTTTATTTTTTATAATGTTTTATTTAAACACCTTGATTACAAACATGATTGTGGTTGGGTTTCTGTCATGTAAAGAACACCCCCCATCATCAGTGCAACATTCCCATCAATGGCCCAAATCTCCCTCCTTCCCACCCATCCCTGTCTGTACTCTAGACAGGCTTTCTATTTCCCTCATACATTCTCATTGTTAGGATAGTTCTCAATGTAGTTATTTCTCTAACTAAACTCATCACTTTTTGTGATGAGCTTCATGAGATGAGCTGGAACTTCCAGCCCTCCTCTCTTTTGTCTCTGAAAATTATTGCAAGAATGTCTTTCATTTTTCTTAAAACCCATAGATGAGTGAGACCATTCTATATCTTTCTCTCTCTCTCTCTCTCTGACTTACTTCACTCAGCATAATAGATTTCATGTACATCCATGTATAGGAAAATTTCATGACTTCATCTCTCCTGACAGCTGCATAATATTCCATTGTGTATATGTACCAGTTTCTTTAGCCATTCGTCTGTTGAAGGGTATCTTGGCTGTTTCCAGAGTCTTGCTATGGTAAATAGTGCTGCAATGAATATAGGTGTAAGGAAGGGATTTTTGTATTGTATTTTTGTGTTTCTCGGGTATATTCCTAGGAGTGGTATAGCTGGATCATATGGGAGCTCGATTTCCAGTTTCTGGAGGAATCTCCATATTGCTTTCCATAAAGGTTGAACTAGACGGCATTCCCACCAGCAGTGGATAAGAGTTCCTTTCTCTCCACATCCCTGCCAACACTGCTTGTTCTAATTCTTTGTGATGTGTGCCAATCTCTGTGGTGTGAGGTGGTACCTCATAGTTGTTTTGATTTGCATGTCCCTGATGATTAGTGATGTGGAGCATTTTTTCATGTGCCTTTTGGCCATTTGTATTTCTTTTTTGTCAAATTGTCCATTTCTTCTCCCCATTATTTGATGGAATTAGATGTTTTTTTTCTTGTAAAGTTCTGTCAGTGCCTCGTATATTTTGGATATTAGCCCCTTATCTGATGGTCTTTTACTTTTTTCATTGTCAGTTCAGGACTATATAAAGCACTAAAGCTCTAAAGACATGCTTTCTACTACTGAGAAAGATTCAAATCTTGGGCTAGAATAGTGCTTCTCAATTATTTTCTGTCATGCCCCCCAAGGAAGAAGAAGAAAACATTTTTCGCACCCCCTGCGCAACTGCAAATAGTATCTTTATTAAAAAAAAAACCTTTAACCTGCAAAAAAAAAATACATAAAATAATTTGAGCTGATTTTTTAATCAGAAGTGATTGTCTGGATGAATGTCTACAATGTTTTGCAATGCATAGCTTTTCAAAGCGGGTTTGAAGCAAGACACAGCAACTGCCAGCTCCAGAGACATACAGAGACATAAGCACGGGGCTTAGCTTGTTATGACAGTGTTTCCCGGGGGTGGCCCCCACTATTTGAGAAGCACTGGGCGAGAGAGAGAGAGAGAGAGAGAGAGAAGAGAGAGATATCAAAGGGTTTATGATGTTTGCTTTACATATGGCTGACCCCCTGGTTTGATTCTCAGCAGTATGGACCTTTGAGCACTTCCAGAAGGCCCTCCCTGCTATCTCTGCCCCCACAATCTAAATCTGAAAGAAAATACCAGCTAATATATATTTAGGAATTATATTGGACAAAAGTATTTAAGGCATTTACGAAACAGCAGTGGATTGAGGGTGATCTCCTTAGAAAGGACAATGGAGAATTTGCATTGTAGTTGAAAATCAGTAGACTTTTTTTTTTTTTTTTTTTTTTGGCCACACCCCTGATGTGCTCAGGACTTTATGGTTCTCTCCTCAGAGATCAATCCTGGTAAGATTCAGGAGATCACATGAGGTGCCGGGTATCAAACCCAGGTTGGCTGGCTATGTGCGATGCAAACCTCTCTACCTGCTGTACTATTTCTACAGCCTATTCATAATCTTTCTTATAGATTTCTTTTTTCATCTTTTTTCTTTTATGATCTCATATTGAATCCTCATAATATTTTTTGAATCCTTATATTTTATCAGTCTTTTACTGTTTTTCTCTTCTTTCCTCTAGAGTGTCAATATTGTGAATTTGTGATTTAAATATTTTGCAATAGACTTGTTTTCACTTTATAAGTAGAACAAAATCAAAGTAGCCTAATTTTTACGCACTATATCATAGTAGCAATAATGTAATTTCTAGGTTTTGTTAACATTGGGAAGGAAATTCATAAAGGATTTCTTGGCTTCTTAATAACGTGGTAAAATCTTGAGTTGATTCATATTTGTTTTTCTTTTGTTGTTATTGCTTTGTTGTACTCATTTTCTTCTTGCTTCTTGGAACATTAATTTCTGGAACTATGGGAGTATTTATAGCAGTCTATTTCTTTTTTGGCTTTTGGGTCACACCCTGTGATGCTCAGGGGTTACTTCTGGCTTTGTGCTCAGACATTGTCCCTGGTAGGCACAGGGCTGGGGTGGAGGGTAGGGAACCATATGGGATCCCAGGATTGAAGCACGGGGTCTATCTTGGATTGGCTGCATGCAAAGCAAATGCCCTACCACTGTGCTATCTCTCCGGGCCCCTTCTTGACTTTTTGTTTTGTTTTGTTTTTGGGCCACACCCAGTGACGCTCAGGGGTTACTCCTGGCTATGCGCTCAGAAGTCGCTCCTGGCTTGGGGGACCATATGGGAAACCGGGGGATCGAACTGCAGTCCATCCTAGGCTAGCGCAGGCAAGGTAGGCACCTTACCTCCAGCACCACCACCCGGCCCCGTTTTTTCAGGTTTTACTCCTGGCTATACACTCAGAAATCGCTCCTGGCTTGGGGGACCATATGGGATGCTGTGGAATTGAACAGTGTTTCTTTTTTTTTGTTTTGTTTTTTTGGTCACACCCGGCAGTGCTCAGGGGTTACTCCTGGCTCCATGCTCAGAAATTGCTCCTGGCAGGTACGAGGGACCATATGGGGCACCAGGATTCGAACCGATGACCTTTTGCATGGAAGGCAAATGCCTTTACCTCCATGCTATCTCCCGGGCCCTGAACAGTGTTTCTTAAGTCCTAGGTTAGCAAGAGCAAGGCAAACCCCTACTGCTTGAGCCACCTCTCCAGCTCCTCCTTTGACCTTTCATAAAAGGAAATTGTAGGAGTCAGAATAATAGCACAGCTTTGCACATGTGTTTGCCTTGCACATGGCTGACCCAGGTTTGATCTCGGCATCCCATATAATCCCCTGTACCTGGTAGAAATAGTTTCTGAGTACAGAGCGCTGCTGGGGATGTGACCCCAAAACCAAATTAAAACAAGAAATAAATAAAAGGAAATATGTGACTAAGAATAGGATTTAATGTGCAAAAAGTAACCACTTCAATTTTTTTCTTTTTCAGAGAATGCAGAGTCTATTGAACTTAAACAAATTTTTGATCAACATTTTTCACATATATACTATGTGTTCTTTGAGAATTTTGTGACTATTGAAGCTAGTCTTAAACAGAAAGGTAAGGTGTTTTTTATCAATCCTGTTGCTGGTTTATCTGAAATTGTCAAATATTTATTTTTATTTTAGGCACCATGATTTACAATACTGTTAATAATAGAGTTACGTACATAAAATATTCCAGCACTGCTCCCTCTATGAGAGTCCCCCTCTCAATCTACACTCTCTCCTCTTGTTCTCCACTTTGGTTAAGATCAGTTTTGTAGATCAGTAGGCATTTTCGATTGCCTTTGGTTTTTTTCTTATTTCCTTACTGTTTCTTTACTCCCCACCTACAAGCCTTCTGTTTTTGTCCCTCTTTTTCTGACTTACTTTACTAATTGCCTTACATATTAACAAAATTCATAAACATTGGAATATTTACTATTTTTACCAGACAACTTTTAGACCCTGCTACTCACACTATGAGTCAGTAGTTTTATATCTATTATTTAGAAGGCTTAGAAAATTTGCTTTCTTTTCCTGGCTAGGCTATTGTTTCATTGTCTGAGTTCATCAAAGAGTTCCAAGACACATTGTGATCCCGTTCCCATACGATCCCCCGAACCTGCCACAAATCATTTCTGAGCTCAGAGCCAGGAGTAAACCTTAGTGGTACTGGTTGTGGCCCCCACAAAAAGAAACAAAACAAGTAAAGTCTAATGTTTTTGGAAAAAATTTAGAGAACCATCTTTTATTTATAATTATCTATAATGAAGGTATATTTTAAACTGTTTACATTTTTTTGTTGTTGTTGTTGGGGTTTTTGAGTCACACCTGGCAGTACTCAAGGGTTACTCTATGCTCAAAAGTAGCCCCTGGCAGACACAGGGGACCATATGGGATGCCGGGATTTGAATCATTGTCCTTCTGCATGAAAAGCAAATACCTTACCTCCATGCTATCTCTCCGGTCCAACTGTTTACATTTTGCTAGAGAATAATTTATAGAAAAATTTTCATTGTATGAAATAGTGAAGTGTTTTTAAATGGGTTCTAAACATTAAAGACAACATATATTTAAAATATTTTTCTCAAATTATTTTAGGTCACAAGTCTCAAAGGGAAGAATTGGATGCTATTCTTTTTATTTTTGAGGTAAGTACTTTCCATTCTATGTCCCACTTAGATAATCTTAGAGCATACAAAGATTATATTAAAATTATGAAGCACATAATAAGCTACCGTGAATCTTCCATCCTTTCAAAAGCTGAACTGTAAGGGGCCAGAGTGATAGTACAGCAAGCAGGTATGGGACTTACATTTTATGTGACCAACTGAATTAGATCTGTGGCACTGCATGTGATCCCCTAAATACCACCAGGAGTGAACTTTGAATGCAGAGCCAAGAGTAAGCCCTAAGTAATGCTTGGTATGGTCTCCAAACCCAAAAATAAGAATTCAGTTATATTTTTCATATTTAATAGTAGATCTGACTTTGTTTTTTATATTTTTATTGGAGTGAGTTATAGATGGAATTTTGTTTTGTACATTTAACATCAAAATTAATACTGTTTTCAAATGTGTTTTTGAAAATATAGTTGCAAACAAAGAAAAGTTGAATTTATGGGAAGTTTTTAATGCATAGTTTAAAAATAAAAACAACTCCAAAACAGTCTTCACTAAGAAAGTAAATTCATTTTATTAATATGTTGATATTGGTGTGTGCCACCAGTTGCTCAAACATGTATGTTACTTTGGATACTTACCAAGAGAATTGTGATTATTACCAAACTTTCATATTACACTTTAGCTCAGACTCATGGGACAAGGTGGGGCACTACTAATGAAGTCACGTTTTGTGACTTTTTGTGAGCAACACAAAGTGCTGGCATCAATATGTTAGTGTGTACCTGAGGAACTTATACTTCGTGTTTGAATTGCTTTTCATTGCATATTTAAATGTATGAAATAAAAATTGTTATATATTACTTTGGTTTGGAATGGGCAAGTCTTTAATTCTTAATAAATAGAAATATGCCAACAATTGTTATTATGTTTAAAAAAAAGTGAGTTTGTGTGACACTAATGTGAATGGAGTTGTTTTCTTTTTTTTTAATTATCTTTATTTAAACTCCGTGATTACAAATATAATTGTACTTATATGATTACAGTCATGTAAAGAACATCCCCCTTCACCAGTGCAATATTCCCACCACCAATTTCCCAGATCTCCCTCCTTCCCACCCCACCCACACCTGTACTTGAGACGGTTTTCTATTTCCCTTATTCATTCACATTGTTATGATCGTTTTCAGTGTAGTTATTTCTCTGACTACATTCATAACTCTATGTGGTGAGCTTCATATCTGAGCTGCACCTACATGGGTAAATGGGGGGAAATAATGGTTGGGACTGAGGCAGTAAAAGATTAGAAATGAGGGAGCCGGGAGGTGGTGCAGGAGGTAAGGTGCCTGCTGCCTTGCCTGTGCTAACATAGGACGGACCACGGTTCGATCCCCCGGTTCCCATATGGTCCCCCGTGCCTGCCAGGAGCGACTTCTGAGCACATAGCCAGGAGTAACCCCTGAGCGTCACTGGG
>PVKC010022409.1:0-17635 GCA_004027635.1 Crocidura indochinensis
TTTTTTTTTTAAATCTTTGTATCACAGTGAATATTCCAGTCCCTACAGGAAGGGAACTGGGATGGGCATGAGATGAGATGCCATGTGGTCAGCAGTCCTGTTTCTAGGCAGGAGGCACCTGTCCATCACCCCTCAACCTGCTCTGTGCCAGCTCTCAGACTCCTACGTTTGCAAGTGTCAGTTTATCTTGAGTGCGAAACTCTGCTGGGCCTGGACCAGTGTCCTGTGCAGAGAGAGCATAAAACCTGAGGGCTGGGGCCCGGAGAGTTAGCACAGTGGCGTTTGCCTTGCAAGCAGCCGATCCAGGACCAAAGGTGGTTGGTTCGAATCCCGGTGTCCCATATGGTCCCCCGTGCCTGCCAGGAGCTATTTCTGAGCAGACAGCCGGGAGTAATCCCTGAGCACCGTGTGGCCCAAAAACCAAAAACAAAAAACCAAAAACAAAACAAAAAAAAAAACACAAAAAAAACCTGAACGCTCCCCTAGACCTCCTTTGGGACCACTGGAGCTCAACATGGCAATAAGAGAGAAATGGGCTCGTGTCATATGGAGTTTGAAAAAAAAATCCTTGAACATGGGACAGAGAAGAGCAACTGTGGGTAAGTAGAGAGAAGAACGTGCCAGTGAAAGAGCTGGGAAACAGGAACTGAGGTAGAATGACCAAGCAGAATGCTGGAAACTTCTCGAATTCTCAGTTACCTGAAGGACTGATCTGGGCAAAAACCCTTGGTGGCTGCTGTCTCCCTTGGTGACGAGCTCCTTGGAACACGTATCTTTGACAAAATAGCCACAGGTTGCTTTTCAGTCACACAGGGAACGTGCATTATAGAGGATTCGAAGTACAAATCTGCAGTGGTGATATTGGGGGAAGTTTAGTGTGGATGAGACATGAGAAACTGCTGACCCCATAGCTGAGTCTCTGGTGGTGGCAGTGGTCTGGTGGTTAAATAGGAGAATGTTCTTGCTTTGGGGAGACGTATACTGAAGGACTTAGGGGAAAACTGATGAAGTGCCTTTTAATATGTTATCTTTGATTGGATCAAGGAGCGCAAAAAATGGTTTATTGTTGTTGTGTTACCAACGATAGTTATTATTGGTGTGATAGTGGAAATTTAAAAGTGTTCTGACTGGTAGATACTTATCCTGAGTCCACATTTGTGGTATTACAGGTATTTAGGATAATGATTTATGACAACAAATACTTTAAGACAACTACATAGACTGTCTAGTAGTGGAATGTTATGTAACTTTCTGGAGAGCTAGAGAAAGTGAGACAGACAGACAGACGGACAGACAAAGAGAGAGAGGGCTGGAGAGATAGCATGGAGGTAGGACATTTGCCTTGCATGCAGAAGGACTGTGGTTCGAATCCCAGCATCCCATATAATTCCCCCAACCTGCCAGGAGAGATTTCTGAGCTTAGAGCCAGGAGGAACCTCTGAGCACTGTTGGGTATAACCCAAAAACAAAAACAAAAAATACAAATAAAAAAAAATAACAGAAAGGAAAGGGAGAAGTGTATTACTGTATTTTTCTGTCTATAAGATGCACTGGACCCGGGGCCAGGCGGTGGCGCTGGAGATAAGGTGCCTACCTTGCCTGCACTAGCCTAGGACGGACCGCTGTTCGATCCCCCGGTTTCCCATATGGTCCCCCAAGCCAGGAGCGACTTCTGAGCGCATAGCCAGGAGTAACCCCTGAGCGTCACCGGGTGTGGCCCCCACCCTCCCCCCCAAAAAAAGATGCAATGAACCATAAAATGTGCATAGCTTTTAGAGACTCTCCTCCCCAGAATTCAGGCTTCTTCAGCTCCAGGCAGCATTCCATACACAAGATGCACTTTTGGGGGAGAAAAAGTACATCTTATGGTACAAAAAAATAAGATAAATTGTATTGTTAGCAACTGTCTGAAGGTTTGAATAGTCTCGAAATAAAAGCTAGGAGAAAAAAACGTATGAATATACTATACAAAAAATTTAGAGAAAAAAATGAACAGGCACGGGGCCAGAGAGATAGCATGGAGATAGGGCGTTTGCCTTGCATGCAGAAGGACAGTGGTTCGAATCCCGGCATCCCATATGGTCCCCTGAGCCTGCCAAGAGTGATTTCTGAGTGTAGAGCCAGGAGTAACCTCTGAGCACTGCTGGGTGTGACCCAAAAACAACAACAACAAAAACCCAAAACAAAACAAAACAAAAAAAATGAACAGGCACAAAGAGGAAAATAAAAATGACCTAATAGGGGCCAGGGAGATAGCATGGAGGTAAGGCGGTTACCTTTCATGCAAAATGTCATCGGTTCGAATCCCAGTGCCCCATATGGTCCCCCATGCCTGCCAGGAGCAATTTCTGAGCATGGAGCCAGGAGTAACCCCTGAGCACTGCCGGGTGTGACCCAAAAACCACACACACAAAAAAATGACCTAATAATTTATCAGCAAGGAATTATCACCATTTGTAAATAATAGAATTTTTGTGTGTTTGCTCTGGGTTCACACTGAGCGTCACTGGATGTGACCCAAAAGCTGAAAAAAAAAGTAAAATTTTTAGAGCCAGGGATCTGGCACTTAGCCCCAGGATTTATAAAGCAAACTTAATATCCACCCACAAACATTACAAAATTGGAAACAAAAATAATTAATTAAATTGGAAACATACGTTCTGCCTCTCTTTCTTTCTCTCTTTTTCTTTCCTTCCTTCGATTTGTTCTTGGACCACACCCGGTGAACATACATATATATATATATATTTATTTTTTCTTTTTTGGTTTGTGACCCAAAACAGCCAGCAGTGCTCAGGTTTTTTTTTGTTTTGTTTTGTTTTGTTTTGTTTTTGGGTCACACCCGGCAGTGCTCAGGGGTTACTCCTGGCTCTGTGCTCAGAAATTGCTCCTGGCAGGCACAGGGGACCATATGGGGCACCGGGATTCGAACCGATGACCTTTTGCATGAAAGGCAAACGCCTTACCTCCATGCTATCTCCCGGGCCCCAGTGCTCAGATTTATTCATGGCTCTGCACTCAGGAAATTACTCCTGGTAGTGCTTAGGAGACCAAATGGAATGCCAGGAAGTGGAACCTGGGTCGGCAGTGTGCAAGGCCACCTCCTTACCAGCTAAACTCTCTTTGGCCCCATTCTGCCTGTTTCTTACCCTTTATTCTGTGAGCATTCTAAATATAATTTATTATTATTTGGGGGGTCTCCAAACAGTGCTGGGAGGCATTCAGGGTCCCCTCACAGCAATTCTTGGCCCAGTAGCTGCTACTCAATGTGAGGGCTTGAATTTGTGGCACTGCTGGGGTGCTGGGTGTTAGCTGGCCACCTTGGCAGTGGACTCCTCCTCCATGCTTGGGGCAATCAGGGGCTGGACCCCCAGGTGCTCAGAAGAACATATGGTGCTGGGGATTGAAGCAGGATTGAGCACAAAGAAGGCATGTGCCTTTACCCCTGACTACCTCATTTGGTACCCAATGGGATATTAATGACTTCATAGATTCCATAATTATTTAGCCATTAAACAGTTCCCAGATTTCCATTTTTATATTGCTCAATATTATAATGTCTACAATCATTTATAATACCCAGTATATGTAATTCATGATCCCTGTCCACTTTTTTTTTTTTCGGGGGGTTATACCCGGAAGCACTCAGGAGTTACTCCTGGCTCTATGCTCAGAAATCGCTCCTGGCAGGTTCGGGGGACCATATGGGATGCTGGGATTCAAACCACCATCCTTCTGCATGCAAGGCAAACTTTATACCTCCATGCTATCTCTCTGGCCCGATCCTTGTTTGGCTAGTTATGCTACCTACCAAGCTTAGAGTCCTATAAAGGGACATTTTGAGGTTAAATGTTCTGAACTTTTTCAAGGATCTTGAGGTGGATTTTGAACTGGTTTAAAGAACTTGATCAACTTTGGACAAGTCAGAGAAGACCCATAATGCTCCCAGCGCAATCAATGGAGTGATCGTATCTTTCAGTCCCAGAACTTTCCTTTCCATTGCCTTTTCTTCTTGTGAGTATGTCTGAAGGACACTTAGCAGGAGAACAAGCCTCTTAACCCAATTTGAAGAGCCGAATCCTGCTATTCACCCAGACACTGTGTTACTGGGATCTTGAATGATTTTGGCGAATGACTTTCTAGAGAACTTTCCACTGGCAAAGTAGGCAGTATTTAAAATCAGACACTGCCAAGGATGCTGAGTGATGCTACTAGAAATTGAACTTTGCTGAATTTGATATTGACAAGAGTTTGATAGACAATGGTACTTTTGGGGGGGACTTGGGAACCCCCCTTCTTATAGGTGATGTCATTTTCACTTGCTCCTATGCTCTCTTGTAAAATCACCCCATGTGTCATATTTCCAATCCCAGACGGAAGAAGTCTGAATCAGGGTTGTGCATGAAATAATCCAAACCAGTCTGGCAGTCTTCTACCTCATATGGAGAGCAAGTTGCCTGCCAGAGCTGCTGTTTTTTATTGAGTACAGAGACCACCACTGGGTGGGGCAGTAAGGACAGATATCTCAGGCTATCCTGAGCCAGTCCATTCAGGTTTCCAAGTAAGACAATCTCTGTTTTGGGGGGCCCGGGAGATAGCATGGAGGTAAGGCATTTACCTTTCATACAAAAGGTCATTGGTTCGAATTCTGGTGCCCCATATGGTCCCCCGTGCCTGCCAGGAGCAATTTCTGAACATGGAGCCAGGATTGGGGTACATCCAAGTTGTAAACAAACATACAGAGGAACTAGGGATGATCTCTGTTTTAGGTAAAATAAGGTGTAACCTAACACCCCCTCACACTATCTCTTGCCATTTTCATTTACTTGATAAATTTTTTTTTTTTTTTTGGTTTTTGGGTCACACACCCGGTGACGCTCAGGGGTTACTCCTGGCTATGTGCTCAGAAGTCACTCCTGGCTTGGGGGACCATATGGGAAACCGGGGAATCGAATCTCGGTTCGTCCTAGGCTAGTGCAGGCAAGGAAGGCGCCTTACCTCCAGCGCCACCGTCCGGCCCCTTACTTGATAAATTTAACCATTCCTAGCCTCTGTCCCTGAACCTCTTCTCCTGCCTGGGGACCTCTGGCCAACTCTCCCCACAGAGCTTCAGGGACTGTTGCATTAATTATATAATTAATTATATTAATTATTATTAATTATTCTATTATTTATAGAATAATTATAATTATATGTGACCAGCATGAACTTTCCTGCTTCCAATCATTCCTCCCATCGTGGGGCTCAGGCTTGGGATTGGGTGGCAGTTTTCTCCCTCTTTTTGTCCTTGATGTCAGATCTCTGCCATCTGCATCATGCCTGTCTGACAAGGTCCCTTTTTCCTCTTGTCACTGTCATCTCCCCTGCATGCCCCTCCTAGTTCCAATCTCCCCCACTCCATTTTGTGGGCCAGCAGCATGATTTCACACCATGTCCATGTCACATCGTGCTGGTTTCTCCCTAGCTGGATTGGTCCTTTTCCTGATGGTTCACTTCCCAGATGAAGGTCTGACTGCTTGTCACTCTGGTCGTCTTGTCACACTGCCAGTCTCTCTGGTTGAACTCAGCATGTCCTCCCTGTGTCTCCTGGGGCTGCAGCTTCAGCATCATCTCCCCATCTTTCAACCCAGGTGCTCCCCTTTGTGTGATCTTTTTCTTCTCTCCTTCCACGGAGTCGCTCAGCTCTCTCTACAGTCAGATGGAGGGTCGCTGCCTGTCTCCAACTTCCTTGAGGACAGAACTCCTGTGCTCCTGTGGAGTTTGTTTGCAGACTGGACCCATGAGATGGGGACATTGCTTCTGCTGGGCTGAGAGAGGAAGTTGAGGAGATGAAGCACTGTGGGCTTAACACAGGAAGGACCCACAATTACCATGGAAGGCACTGCCAGCTGTCAAGACCCTCAGTCTTTGGTGCTTGGCAATTGTTCCTTCCAGACAGGACTGCCACTTTTCTGCTTGGAGTCTTCTTTCTGGACTGATCATAGAGCTTGCAGGGCTGGGTGCTTGTTTTGGACATGCTGACTCTGATTCCATCCATGACATCCTATATGGTCCTTTATTACTCTTCCCCCAACTTCCTGCCTATCTTTTGTTTTGTTTTGTTTTTGTTTTTGGGTCACATCTGGAGCTGCTCAGGGCTTACTCCTGGCTTTATGCTCAGAAATTGCTCCTGGGAGGTTCGGGAGACCATATTGGATGCCGGGATTCGAACCACCGACCTTCTGCATGCAAGGCAAAAACCTTACCCCCATGCTATCTCTTCGGCCCCACTTCCTGCCTATCTTACCTGGATGGTGAGACCCTCCCACAGCTTTGAGGGGTCTGTGGTTGATAATTAAGAGAGGCCTGGGGGGAGGCACAGACAAGGAGAGGCAGCAAGGAGAGAAGCAGACACAGAAGGGGTGCAGGGGAGCTGATGGAGGCTGCTTAAAAGTTTAGTTTAGAGGGGTTGGAGAGATAGCACAGCAGTAGGGCATTTGCCTTGCATGCAGTCCATCCAGGATGGACAGTGGTTCAAATCCCTGCATTCCATATGGTCCCCCATGCCTGCCAGGAACGATTTCTGATCGAAGAGCCAGGACTAACCCCTGAGCACCACTTGGTGTTACCTCCCCCGAAAAAAAAGTTTAGCTTAGAAGCCACACATGGGGGCCTGGGAGATAGCATGGAGGTAAGGCGTTTGCCTCTCATGCAAAAGGTCATCATTTCGAATCCCGGTGCCCCATATGGTCCCCCGTGCCTGCCAGGAGCAATTTCTGAGCATGGAACCAGGAGTAACCCCTGAGCACTGCCGGTGTGACCCAAAAACCAAAAAAAAAAAAAAAAAAGAAGCCACACATGGTGGTTAAAGCCTTGTAATAAAGCTGAATGTCTCCTAAAACTTCAACTGACTGCCTGTGGATCATTTCCTCGCAGTTATCCTGAACCCTCAGACCTGCAGGCCTAAGGAGCTGCAGGTACCTGGCCGGGCCGAGAAAGGCCTCACCATCCATCATGCACTACTAGGACTCTCTTTAATTAATAATTAATGCAACAGTCCCTGAAGTCCTGAAGTTCTGTGGGGAGAAAGCCCTGATCACTGCCAGGTGTGATCCCAAAACCAAACCCATGGAACCTCCTGTGGCACCCCTGTGACTTGGGGACAGACACACGCTTTGCTATTGGAAGCAGACTGCCTTGTAGCCTCACTTCTGCTCCTGTTCCCTGCTTTTCTGCAGACTTCGCATGCCCCATGAGACCTCTGGACCTTCATATGAGCAATTCTTTTGTGTCTTGACTGTTGTTTCCTTCTTCTCTCCATCGTTATACTCTAGATTAAATTCAGTTCTGCCACCTCCTTTAGAAAGCCTGACCTGATTCATCACAGTCATGTCTGCTTGGGCCTCTCTGTCTTTTGATTTGATTTTTTCTTTTCTTCTTCCATTTTTATTTTATTTTACTTTTTGGGTTTTGGGTCACACCCAGAAGCACTCAGGGGTTACTTTTGGCTCTGGACTCAGATATCCTGGCAGCCTCGGGGATGCTGGGAATCAAACCAGAGTTCATCAAGGGTTGGCCGCCTGTAAAGCAAATGCCCTATCACTATGCTATCACTCCAGCCCTATTTTTTTTCCTTTTCTGTTTGTTTGTTTTTATGCCTCATCCAGTTATTCTTGGCTCTGTGATCAGGTTAACTCCTGGCAGGCTTGGGGGACCATATAAGATGCTAGGATGGGGGGCCCGGGAGATACCATGGAGGTAAGGCATTTGTCTTTCATGTAAAAGGTCATCGGTTTGAATCCCGGTGCCCCATATGGTCCCCCGTGCCTGCCAGGAGCAATTTCTGAGCATGGAGCCAGGAGTAACCCCTGAGCACTGCCGGGTGTGACCCAAAAACCAAAAAAAAAAAAAAAAAAGTGGGGCTGGAGAGATAGCATGGAGGTAGGCAGTTTGCCTTTCATGCAGAAGGTCATTGGTTTGAATCCCAGCATCCCACATGGTCCCCCAGAGCCTGCTAGGAGCAGTTTCTGAACGTAGAGCCAGGAGTAACTCCTGAGCGCTGCTGGGTGTGACCCCATAAAACAAAAAACAAAAACAAAAACAAACAAAAAAAAAGGTGGGCCTGGAGAGATAGCACAGCGGTGTTTGCCTTGCAAGCAGTCGATGCAGGACCAAAGGTGGTTGGTTCAAATCCCGGTGTCCCATATGATCCCCCGTGCCTGCCAGGAGCTATTTCTGAGCAGACAGCCAGGAGTAACCCCTGAGCACCGCTGGGTGTGGCCCAAAAACCAAAAAAAAAAAAAAAAAAAAAAAAAAGGCAACAACAGCAGCAAGAACTAAAGAGAACAACACCCTACTCCCAAAGAACAGAATTTCAGGGAAGGGAAATGGCATAACAGTCTAGGTTTTGTATGCAGGGGTTCTGGGTTTAATCCCCAACATCTCACGGTCCTCTGAGCACAACAGATGTGACACATGACACATGAGCACAGAGCTGGAAAGTTACTCCTGAGCGCCACCAGTTGTGATCCAAAAGCAAACAACAAGACAAAAAGCAGAGTTTTGGCCAGGCCAGTTGTTCAAGATCCTATCGCCCTGCTTTGTTCTAGGCTCAGAAATCACTCCTGGTAGAGAGCTCAGGGGCCCCATGAGGTACCCAGGAATAAATCTGAGTCTGCCCGTGTGTGCATGGTGAGCTTTTTAACCCTTGTTCTATCTCTCCAACCCCAAGCTACTCGACCTTGAGCCAGGCACCTCCTTTATTCACACACAAGCTGAAAAACAGAAGTGGTGCGTGGTGAGGGCTACGGACGTAGGAGGCTGTGGTTTTCACATTGAGTGCAACACTTGGCATCCGAGGAGTTTCAACAAATGGATGCCAACCTTGATGACTGCACAACTGGGGAAAGGGCTTGGCAATTCCACGGGGCTATAGGGCTACAGAGCCAGGCTGAGGACCCAACATCGCCTCCCATAGCTGCCCACTTGTGTTCCCCAGCTCTTTGAGGGGCTTGGCAAACTCCACATTCATCTTATCTCCCGGGGAGAAGGAACTAAACTATTCCAGGCCGCTTTTCGAGTGCTGGGGATCCAGTGGGCCTCTGCAGGGCCTCCTAATGGGCTAAATGTCCAGCAGAGTCTGGACCCCCATGCTGTGCCACCCCACCTGCTCCTCCTCCTCGACTGTGTTTCTGGGGGTCGTGCAGTGAGGCTGAGCACCTGTGTGCGGTGCCAGGGGCCCTGGAATCTGGAACAGCTGCTCTAATTCATGCAAAGGAAGGCGCGCAGGTTCGTCTTGTCTATTTATAGTGCATTTATGAAACAGGAAAAACAAGGGCCCGTTGCCTTAGCAACCAGGAGCATCAGGGGCTGCTTTCTCTGCACTGGGAAGGTGGCCAAGACTCCGAGTGGGGGTCTCCCCGGGGGTGTATCCTGACAGAGGGCCATGCAACCCGCTGAGGCTGTGCCCTGCTGGAACCTAACAGATCGAGGAGGCCAGGCTGACTTTGCTCTGTGAGGGATGGAACCCCACATCCCAGCCTAGTATGCTCTGGGCTCCACTGGTCTCCAGTATATTCCAGACCAACTTCTCTCAAAGCTGGGATACTGGCCAGAATGTCGCCTCAAGGAAGAGATGAGGAAATGCACAAGGATGGGCCAGAGAGATAGTTTAGGGGTTAAAGTATTTGCCTTGGAGCAACATAACAGCATGTAGAGCATTTGCCTCGCATGTGTCTGACCTGGGTTCAATCCCAGGCATCCCATATGGGTTCCCTGAGCACCACCAGGAACGAACTCTGAGCACATAGCCAAGAGTAACCCCTTAGGACTGGCAGGTCATTCAAATGTACTCCCCTCAGTGAAGGAATGAAGGAAGGAGTGAGTCAATGAAGTGGTTATTTATTTATTTATTTATTTATTTATTTATTTTTGGACCACACCCTGTGACTCTCAGGGGTTACTCCTGGCTATGTGCTCAGAAATTGCTCCTGGCTTGGGTGACCATATGGGACTCCAGGGATCGAAGTGCAGTCTGTCCTAGGTCAGCCGCGTGCAAGGCAAATGTCCTACCGCTTCGCCACCACTCGGCCCGTGAAGTGTTTTTTTTTTTTAAATAATTATTTTATTTTTAAAACCATGGTTACAAGGTTGTTGATAACACAGTTTTTTTTTTTTTTAAAGTCAAGTGTTTCACAGTTTCTTCTAGTTTGGTGTGTACGGTGTGGAGAGGGTCTGAGGGGTCTCTCATCACATAGAAGGGACTGAGATTCAGAGATCGAGAGACCAGCCAAGAACATACATGCATCCGGGCATGGGGCTGAGTTCTGGAGGAGGAAATCCTGTTTTCACTTAGCCACTGTCCTGCAGGATGTGGGGACTTGACTTCCAGTTGTTCATCATTGTTGGGGGTCAGGAAGGGGTGTGCCCTTTCCAGCTGAACACTGGGAGGGGTATGCTTTGAATTGGGGTGTCTCTGGTGCCTTGTTGCTCTGTGACCTTTGACTTCCCCTCTCTGGGCTGTGTTGCCTTCTCCGAAATGCAAGTCAGTGACCCTGGTCTGAAGTACAGCTAAGTCCCTGGAGGTGCTTGGGGTCTGTTTTCTAAGATCCTGTGTATCAGGTGGCTGGAATGGAGCAGGACAAGGGACTCTCCTGGAATGCTGCTCCTAACTACAGCAATCAAAGCCCCCAGGAACATAAGTGACAGTTGCCTTGGGCAGCTAGGGATTAAGAGGGACTGTTGGCCGGCCCTTAGGAGAGCACTGCAGCCTGGTCAGGTGTTAGGATGTAGGAAAGGAGGGAACTCTGAGCTCTTGGGGGGCCCTAGGCCTGTCTCAAGAGTCTGGCTTCAGCAGCCTGAAGGATCTCTACCGCCCTCTGCTGGGCCCCAGTCACCTCTGCGGGGCCACCCTAGAGGCCCAAAGGGACAATGCCATCTCCTCAGCTCAGTGAGGGGGGGACCTAGTGGAGATGAGAAATGCTAGTGGACAAACCGAGCTTCACAAATCACGTTCCTGCTCCACTGATATCTGGGGGCTGGGGGCAACTCTCTTCCTTGTCCTGCTTTCTTCCCCCAATTCCAAACTCAAATGTCTTTTAGTCCTGTCTTCTTTTCCCTAGGAACTCAAGTTCCACTCACACAGACTCTAGGCCTCCCTCAGGGGCCTCTCAGTAATTCCCTGCTCTGGGTGCCCCTGCTTGGGGGGTTCTTTGGAGGGATTGTTTCATCCTTTGTGAGTTTATGAGGTGTATTTGTGGGATGGGGAGCATCTCACAGATGGAGAACTATCAACAGAAATATGCTTCCTAAAGTTCTGAGTCTGGCATTGAGGTGTTCTCTGTAGTTGGCATTGAGGTTGGTTCCCTGTGAGTGACCCTGAGATCTTTCCAGGCCTCTCACTCACTTCTGGGGGTTTGCCCACCATCTTGGACCGTCCTTGACTACCAGAGTTTCCAGTTTGCCTTTACAGCCATTCTCTAGCAGCCTTCCAGGGTCTCCAAATCTCTCCCTTTGAGGACACAGCCATGATGGATTAGGATGCATGTTAGCATCTTCATTCTAACGTACAGATTTCTGTATAAGCCCTAGCTCCGAATGTGGGGACTGGGACCTCGGTGTATAAGCTGGGTGGGAGTTGGAGGAGAGAGACTCCATTCAACCCCAGACTTGAAGAGAGGAATGATGGCTTCATCTCTGTTCATTCACTCCCACATGCAGCAATGTTGTCCTGATCCTTAGTGTCTCACTGACTCCACAGTGGTGGTTGTGATTTGGCCTGATGAGGGAGTGTGGAGACAGGCCTCTCATTTCGAGTCTCTTAGGTCTTTTTACTTTTCACATCCATCGGAGTAGAACCAAATTGGAGGTGTGGGAAATGCTTAAGCTTTTTCATTTGTAAATTTGTAAGGGCTAATAGGCAGGTGGGGCTTTATTTCTCTATTTTTACACAAAAGGTCCAAGGAAGTAAGTGAAAAGGATTTTATTCTTCTTCTTATTATGACGCTCAGGGGTTACTCCTGGCTATTTTCTCAGAAATTGCTCCTGGCAGGCACGGGGGACCATATGGGGAACCGGGGGATCGAACTCTGGTCCGTCCTAGGTTAGCGCAGCCACCTTACCTCCAGCACCACGGCCCGGCCCCCGGATTTTATTCTTTATTTGTTGAACACAGTGGTGGTGGGCACTGCTGCTAAGAGATTAACTTGCCATTCATCATTCATATCTTGAGAACATACCTGATAGATAGTATTCAGCAATTATTTTTTCTTTTTCTTTTTGGGGTGGGGGACACATCCTGCAATGCTCAAGGGTTCTTCTGGCTCTGAACTCAGCACTGATTGGAAGACCATTTGGGATCCTAGGAATTAAACCTGGGTTGGCCTCATGCAAGGCAAGTCTCCTACTTCCCGTATTATCTCTCTGGATACTCAATAAATATTTTCTGAGTGAGTAAGTTCATGGAGTCCCTGGTTACAAAGGCTCTGATTACTTGCTCCATTAGTTTGGCTACTTGCTTCACCTCAAGTTTTATCAGTAAAATCAGTTGAATGAAAAAGCTATTTGTCAGGATTGTTGGCAGGATGAAACGATGAGTGCATTAATATCTGGAGCAATTTGCTGAAAAGCTCCTAAGTGCCATGATAGATGGCTTCTATGTAGTTTTCAGCTCTTACCAGCTGTCTTTTGAAAACGGAAATAAAATCAACAAGATTTGCCACCGAAATTGTGCTATTTCTAGAGAACTTGCTTTTCATGTGTGAGACCCTTGGGGGAGATCTCTGCCACCTCTCCCCCAAAGCACTATATGATTTATTTATTTGTTTGCTTGTTTATTGAGGGGACCACACCCAGTGCTGCTCAGAGCTTACTCTTGGCTCTGTGCTCAGCGATCACACCTGGTGGTGCTCAGGGATCATATGGGATTCCCGGGATCGAACCAGTTAGCAAAGCAAGGACCCTGGTGTATTATCTCTTCAGTCCTTATTTTTTTTATTATCTTTACAATGTTCAGAGCATCTTTATTGGGCCTGAAAGATTCTAGTGGACTAAGTTCCTTTGCCTTGCATGCAACCAACCAACCCCCATTCTCTCCTCTCTTTTGATCCCTAACACCACATGGTCACCAGAATGACTCTGAGCACAGACCATTGCTTGGAAATATTCACTGAACAATGTCAGGTGTGAACAAAGCCTCCAAAAAGAGCCATGCACCATTTTCAGTCTGCGTAACATTCTTCTGGATGACTGAACTACATTTTGATTATCCAGTTATCATTAGATAGACCACTTGGCTTATGTCTATTATTTGAATATTATGTATGATGTTGCTATAGATATCTGTGTGCAAGTTTCGTGAACATATGTTTTTTAGTTCCCTTAGCATAGAAGAAAAACTGACTAGTCTATTTTTTTTTTTAGGGATAAGTGCCAAGTTGTCTTCTGGTCTTATATTCCCACCAGACATGTGTGAGGGGTTCTATTTTTTCTGTACATGCTCCCCCATACCTATTACTTTTTAGTTTTTGAATTTCAGTCATCCTAGCTGTGTGAACAGGCAGCTTATTTAATTATTTTATTTATTTTTGGGTTTTGGGTCACACCCAGCAGTGGTCAGGGGCTACTCCTGGCTCTATGCTCAGAGATGGCCCCAGGCAGGCTTGAGGACCATATGGGATGCCAGGATTTGAACCACCATCCTTCTGCATGCAAGGCAAATGCCTTACCACCATGCTATCTCTCCGGCCCAGCTTATTTGATTTTGATATGCATCATGTCATGAGCTGATCCCTCATTTCACAGCAGCCATATCTTCTTTTGACAAAGAGGTGACAGTTTCAGGACTTGCTCAGAGCTGGGTGATTGGGGCTGTGCCTAGAACTTGGATGTATTAGTTCCCAAAGCCCTCTTAGAGCTGAAGTAACAAATAGGAAAATCTCTAGTTTGGGAGGAAAGTCCCCAGGGTTAGATGAGACAAATTCTTTCTATCTATCTATCTATCTATCTATCTATCTATCTATCTATCTATCTATCTATCTATCTATCTATCTTTGGATCACACCTGGGAGGAAAGGCCCCAGGGTTAGATGGGACAAATTCTTATTTATTTATCTTTGGGTATCTATCCTGGGAGGAAAGGCACCAGGGTTAGATGGGACAAATTCTTATTTATTTATTTATCTATCTATCTTTGGGTCACACCTGGGAGGAAAGGCCCCAGGGTTAGATGGGACAAATTCTTATCTATCTTTGGATCACACCCAGCAGCGCTCAGGGGCTCCTCCTAGCTCTAGGCTCAGAACTAGCCCCCAGCAGGCTCAGGGGGACCCTATGGGATGCCGGGATTCAAACCACCGACCTTCTGCATACGAGGCAAACGCCTTACCTCCATGCTACTATCTCTCCAGCCCCATAGATGGCACCAACACTCTCCATAAACCCTAGGAGCTTCAGTTCTCTTTCCAGGCCACTAGGGGCGCGCCACACTCAACAGAGTCTGGCCTCTCTAGGAACTCGAAACTCTATGGTTAAAACCGGTCTCGAGGCGGGTTTAGCCCCGCCCCTTTCGGCCCGGACACCGGAAGCGCTCTCCCTTTGGCCCCCGAGCCCGCCCCCTGACCCGGAAGTACTTCCTGGGAGGAGGGAAAAGATGGCAGCTGTGTCAGTGTATCAGCCCCCGGTTGGAGGCTTCTCTTTCGATAATTGCCGCAGGTGCCCCCCAAGTCCGGGGCAGGGTGGAGGGCGGGAGTTGGGGTGCGGGCCGGGGTCGCGCTGGGCTTTTGCGCGGGCCGGGAAGGGCGGACGGCGGGGAGAGCGGCCCGATGGCTCGGCGCGTGTGACTCAGGGAATCTGGGCCTGCCTGCCATGGGCTCCATGAGGCCCGTTGGCTTTTCGGCTTTTGCAGCTTTTTCGGAGCCTCTTTGGGCGCTGCGGGCGGTGATCCTCCCGCCTTCGGAAGGATGCAATGGGCAGATGGACGCGTGCGAAAGCAGATCTTTGTTGCAAGGCGGGTTTTGGTTTTGAGGTCCCACCCAGCAGGGCTCTGGGGTTCCTCCTGGCTTTGCAATCAGAAATCGCTCCTGGCAGGCATGTGGGGGGACCCTATGGGATGCCAGGGATAGAATTCGGTTCTGTCCCAAGATGGCAGCATGCAAGGCAAACGCTTTACCTCGCTGTGCTATCTTTCCAGCCCCAGATCTTCTTTTTTTTTTGGTTTTTGGGTCACACCCAACAGTGCTCAAGGGGTTCCTCCTGGCTTTGCAATCAGAAATTGCTCCTGGCAGGCATGTGGGGGGATCCTATGGGATGCCAGGGATAGAATTCGGGTCTGTCCCAGGATGGCAGCTTGCTTGCAAGGCAAACGCCCTACCCCGCTGTGCTATCTCTCTAGCCCCAGATCTTTATTTTGTTTTTGGGTCACACTCAACAGTGCTCAACGGGTTCCTCCTATGCTCTGTGCTCAGAAATCGCTCCTGCAGGCATGTGGGGAGGAACCTTCTGGGACGCCAGGGATAGAATTCGGGTTATCCCAGGATGGCAGCATGCAAGTCAAATGCCCTACCCTGCTGTGCTGTCTCTCCAGCCTCAGATCTTCTTCTTTTTTTTTTTTTTTTTTTTTTGGTTTTTGGGTCACACCCAACAGTGCTCAAGGGGTTCCTCCTGGCTCTGTGCTCAGAAGTCGCTCCTGGCAGGCTTGGGGGCACCATCTTCTGGGTTGCTGAACCACTGTCCTTCTGCATGCATGGCAAATGCCCTGCCTCCATGCTATCCCTCCAGCTCCAGATTTTTTTCCCCCTGAGCTTTCTGTTAGGTGACCTGCCAGGCCCCCCTGAGGGTGCAGCGTGCTTTCAGCCTTTCACCGCTTTCTTGCTTTCTTCTCTTTTTGCTCGCAGGAATGCCGTCTTGGAAGCCGACTTTGCCAAGAAAGGATACAAGCTTCCCACTGCTCGGAAAACTGGAACGACCATTGCTGGGGTGGTCTACAAGGTCAGTTGAGACCTCGTGGGGATGGTGGCCACTGATCTGGGCCTAGCTCCCGGGCTCCTGGGCCTCTAGCTCCTGGTTTGGAGCACTTATCACCAGTTGCTATTTGTTCTTCCCAGGATGTTGTCTTTTTTGGACCCGAGGCCAGGTTCCTTTTTTTTTTCCCCCTGAAGTTACTATTTGAGGAAGTGGGACACTAAACAGAGAGAGAAATAAAGGGGATTTTCTAGGCCACGTTTAACCTTGAGCTGTTGTGGCTTTTCTTTCCAGAGCCTAACTATCCTTGTCCAATGAATGGACATTGTAATTTCTGCCTTAAATGTGTAAGGGTAAAAAAAAAAAAAACCTGCTTAAATACTTTGTTCAAGGTAAAGAACAAAGACTTTTAAAAAGAAATAGAGGTGGCTGTTGTATTTTATTTTGCTTTGCCTTTTTCGTTTGTTTTTGGGCTATACTCAGCAGTGCTCAGGGATTACTCCTAGCTCTGTACTCAGGAAACCACTTTTTGGTGGGCTCAGGGGACTGTATAGTATCCTGGAGATTGAACCCAGGTCAGTGGTGCACAAGGCAAGCACCTTAGTCCCTGTACTATCACTTTAGACCCTGACCCTTTTATTTTTCTTAAGTGGGGGAAGTATTCCTAACAGTGCTGACAGTTTATTGCTGGGGGTACAGGGTGGTGTTGCTTTGGGTGGTGGTTCTTGGTGTCATCAGAGCTTTCCCTGACGGTGCTTGAGCCCCTTTGGCTTCTTCAGGGCCTCAGGAGCTCTTAATCACCCTCTCAGGATTTGCCCAGTAAGGCTTCCTAGTCTTTTCTTCAGTTCTGAAAGTCTGATACAGTATTTTGGCCAGAGGCTGGGGATGAGGAATTGTGAGCTCAGAGTTCAGAAGCAGGCAGTATTTTTGTACCTGCATGTTTGGGGAGATCTGTGATTTCTATGTGCTTAGATTCTTTTTTTAAATTTTTTTTTTTTTTAATAGGATGGGATAGTTCTTGGAGCAGATACAAGGGCAACTGAAGGGATGGTTGTTGCTGACAAGAACTGCTCAAAAATACACTTCATATCACCTAATATTTAGTAAGTATCAATAAAATAGTCTAACGTTTTTAAATTTGTCATGGCTAAAACAGGTTTTATTACATTCTCACTAACCATATTGTTCAACCTGTGTTACCTTTCTGTTTCTTTAAATGGCCTTCCAACCCACCTGTTATCTAAGTGTGTCATCCTTAACCCTCTTTTGTGTTCACGCAATACCTGGGTCTGTTTTCTCTGTGCTTCTGGATCTCCTCCTTAGCCAGCCTCCCTGCTGAGGCCTTAGTTTGCTTCCTTTTTCTTAGCTGCACAAATCCACATGTCATCTGTGACTCGAGTTTCTTCTTCAGTTTCTTTACTTTCTGCTGTATTGATTTGTGTGAAGCTCAGACTTGATTATATGTCTTGTCAGAGAGACAGTACAAGGGCTAAGGCATTTGCCTTGCACGTGTCCAACTTTTAATCCTTAGGACCTTATAGTGTCCCTCAGCATCCATTACCAGGAATGATCCCTGAGCAGAACCAGGAGTAACTCCTGAGCACTACTGGGTGTGTTCCCCAAATAAAATAACCCCAAACACAAAATGCTTTTGGGTGGAGACCAGAGAGTATAGAATTCTTTTTTTTTTTTTTTTTTA
>PVKC010022410.1:0-17820 GCA_004027635.1 Crocidura indochinensis
GGAAAAAGTTACCAAGGCGTGAATAGATAATATAGCAATTAGGCCACTTGCCTTGCACATGGCTGACTCTGGTTCCATCCCAAGCACCTCATTTGGTCCTGGATCTCTCCAAGAGTGATTCTTGAGTACAAAGCCAGGAGTAACCCCTGAACACGGCCTGGTGTTGCCCAGGAACCAACCCCCCAACTCCAAAAAATGGAGATAAATTTTGTCGATCTTTTCTGTGAACCAACTTTTAGTTTCATAAATTTTTTTGTTGTAGTGCTCACTGATCTAACTTTATTATTTTTCTTCTGCTTAACTTTCATGATTTTCTTTTCCTCTGGTTTTCCTTTTTTTTTTTCCTGCAGTAGGATGGGGTTGATGGGGGTCAGAACACCAACTTCTTATGTATGAGCCACTCCCTGCCACGGGACTGTGCCGTGAACCTGTCTGACACTGAGCTTCCGTCAGTCCTGGCCTTTTATATGTGCATTTTAATGATACAAATTTTCCTCCAAGCTCTACTTTGCTATACCCTCTTCAATTTGATTATTTTTTCATTTTATTCAGTTCATCTTATTTTTTTTCATTACACTTAAGACTTATTTTTTAACCAGTATGCTACTTAGAAGTCTATCCTGTAACTTGGGAGGAAGTGGCCAGATATCTTTCTAGTTTAATTTCATCTAGTCTCAGAACAAGTTTCATATAATATCTATTTTGGGAGGGAGGGTGGGCCTACCCACCTGTGTTCCGGACTTATTCCTGCCTCAGTACTCAGGGAACAGTCCTGAGAGTGCTTGGGATACCATATGGGTGATTGAACCTGAGTTGGTACATGCAAGGCAAGCACCCTACATGCTGCACTATCTCTCCAGCCTCTATAATGCCCTTTTTAAAAATAAATTAAGGAACTTGGGAGTTAGCTGAACAGATTGAAACATGTGCTTTTCATGCAGGAGGCTGGTAGCAATCAGCACTACATTTTTCTCAGAGCACAGAGCGTTGCTGGGAAGGACTCAAGCATAGTCCCAGACTAATGACTGGTGTTTACTAAATAAATAAAATAAAATGTGTTAAGGTATTTGTTAGGACTCAGAAGATGGTCTTTTCTGGTAAGTCTTCCTTTGGATCATGGGAAGAACATATATTCTTGCTTGATTCACGTTTGTTGAGTTTCCTTCTACTAGTTACTATTGTGCTGAGTAATTGTGATGAAATCTCCAACCAGGTCTATAGCACACCACCCTGAAGGCACCCACCCAGTCTCATGTGAAATGGGCAGCCAGTGGCTCTTGTAATGGCAGGTTTGTCTGTTCCTCCTTGCAATTCTTCCT
The DNA here is from genome assembly GCA_004027635.1 of Crocidura indochinensis. Lineage (NCBI taxonomy): Eukaryota > Metazoa > Chordata > Mammalia > Eulipotyphla > Soricidae > Crocidura > Crocidura indochinensis. Next base: position 1,320 of record PVKC010022410.1, read on the forward strand.
GACACATCTGCACGCTATATTGTTAGATGTTTCCAAATTCAGTATGGTGAAGGCTTTTTGGTAAGTTGATATTCTATGTAATAAAGTCTTGGCTATCTATAATCATCTTTATTCTAAATTCTGTCCTGTCAGAAGCTAATGCATTATTTCCAACTTTCTTTTGATTGAATAATTTTTTCAGCCCTTTACAGCCCATCTGAATCTTTATATATAAAGAACTACTGAACATTACTTTAAAATTACTTTAACATTACAGAACACCTATTTTAAAAGTAAAGCTTTAAAACTTTTTTGAAAATTTATAACATAGGATGAGGGTAAAATTTCTTGATAAAAACAATAAAGTATAAGTCACAAAGGTCTGATATTGAAATGGAAAAAAAAAGGATAGCATTCAGGACATAGTTAAAGAAAAGATTTAAGAATAAGAAAGCATATTTACAATGTACTAAAACAACAAAGGACCACTACACATTATATTTGACTATCATGAATTAGTAAAATAAAGATAAGTCAATGAAAAATTAGCAATATTTCAAATAAAAAGACAATACATCTTAAATAAGCATTTTATTTATTAATTAATTTGGGTTTTGGACCATACCTGGTGGCGCTCAGGGGTTACTTGTGACTCTGCATTCAGAAATTGCTCGTGGCAGGCTTGGGGGACCATATGGGATGCTGGGAATTGGACCCAGGTCCATCCTGGGTTGACTGCATGCAAGGCAAATACCCTACTCTGGCCCCAATAAGCATTTATATTTAAACATTGTTGTCACTTCAAACTAGATGTGCTAAAGTGAATATAACTAGTGGCATTAAGTAATATTGATGGCAATGTAAATTGTTATGACCAATTTTGAAACAATTTGGTGATAGCAACACAGAAGATGCTTGGGGCTGGAGAGATGGTACCGTGGGCAGGGTGCTTGCCTTGCATATGGCCCATGCAGTGACAAATAGAGTAACACAACTACTGAACTAGTTTCACAGAAAGATTAAAAAAATAAGGTTCAAAAATATAAGCTCATTTTTCAGGATACAAAATCACAAAATTCTCTTACATATCTATATCAAATAAAGAATTGGAAGAAAGATAAATGAAGAAAAAAATCCCATTCAAGAAGAAAAGATGTCTAGGACTAAACTGAATGAGGGAAATAAAAAGTCTATACACTGATCATTATAATTCACTACTAAAAAGAAATAGAAGGGGCCGGAGAGATAGTATGGAGGTAAGGTGTTTGCCTTTCATGCAGAAGAATGGTGGTTCAAATCCCGGCATTCCATATGGTCCCCCGTGCCTGCCAGGGGCGACTTTCTGAGCACGGAGCCAGAAGTAACCCCTGAGCGCTGCCGGGAGTGACCCAAAAACCAAAAAACCAAAAAAAAAAAAAAAAAGAAATAGAAGGAGAAAAAATAGATGAAAAACCCATGTCTCAGAACTAGAAGAAAGGGAAGGGGGCAAGATAACCCAGCAGGTAAAACACTGGCCTTGCACTCAGAAGACTTGATTCTATCTCCAACATGCCATTTGGCCTCGCCAGAAGTGATCTCTGAGCACAGATTCAGGAGTAAACCCTAAGTACTGCTGAGTGGGGGCCCAAAAGCACAAGCATCAACAACAAAAAAGTATAACTAGAAGAAAAATAATTGTTAAAACAACCCTCTTACATAAAGCAATTTACAAATTCAGCACAATCCCTATCAGAATTAACAATGGTACTTTTTGAAGAAATAGAACAAACATTTCTAAATAACTAAAGCAAGCTGGCAAAAATCAACAAAACTAGATGTGGTGAAAACTATGGTTACCAGAAGGAAAGAAGAGGGGTTCAGAGGAATAAATACACATAAATCACATTTTTATTTACCCATTTATTCCTGTACCACATCTTGGATATTATAAATAATGCAACAATTAAAAAAAAAAAGAACTTACTAAACCTTCTGCTATTGCTTTCATGAGTTTATTGGATGTTTTTGTTTTTCTTTGTTTGTTTGCTTGTTTTTGGGCCACACCCGCTCAAGGGGTACTCCTGGCTATGCACTCAGAAATCACTCCTGGCTTGGGGAACCAAATGGATCGCCCGGGGATCAAACCGCAGTCAATTCTAAGCTAGTGTGTGAAAGGAAGACACCGTAAGCCCTGTGCCACCACTCTGGCCCCAAGTTTATTGGTAATAACAATAATTTTCACAAATATACTTGCTACTGAATTTTTTCTTCTTTCCTTTTTTTTTTTTTTTTGGTCTTTTTGGGTCACACCCGGCAGTGCTCAGGGGTTACTCCTGGCTCCATGCTCAGAAATTGCTCCTGGCAGGCACGGGGGACCATATGGGGCACCGGGATTTGAACTGATGACCTTTTGCATGAAAGGCAAACGCCTTACCTCCATGCTATCTCCCGGGCCCCTTCTTTCCTTTCTTTAATTTTCCTTTTTATTTTCTATTTCTTTAATAACTGCTTTGGTCATCTTGAAACAAATGTATTATGATCAGTTATGTCAACTATGTGATGCATTTTCTTTAAATAAATTTAAAAATAATAGATAATGTAACAATGAAAAAGGATATTTGAAATTAGTTTCATTTCTTTTGTATATATATTTAGAAGTGAGATTGCTAAATAATATTGTTGTTCTGTTTTAACTTTTTTGTTGTTGTTGTTTTGAGGAACCTGTTTAAATTGTTTCTGTCATGTCTGTACTAACTTACTTTCGCACCAATGGGGTAGAAGCTTCTTTTCACAGCCTCGCCAACAATTGCCTAGTGTGAGCTGATAACTCAGTATGGTTTGAATTTGCACTTCTCTGTTTCTTAGTGATGCTGAATCCTTTCCCTTTGCCAATTGGCCTGTGTATGTCTTCTTCCCAAAAAATATTTATTGCTATAAGACTGTTTTTGTGCTTTGCATTGGTGAAATCTTGCATTTGGGGGCTATTAACCCCTTATCAAATACATGATTTGTATGGTTGTAGTTGTTTTTATTAAATTCTTTATACATCATTGATGTTCAATGTTATGAAGTTTCAATAGTTTAGCTTTAATGTCACTCTCACCACCATCACTAAAATGACCTCTTATTTATTTATATATAATAAAATATTACTCAGTCAAATAAAGGAAATAAATTCTGGTTCTGTGCTCAGGGATCACTCGTTAAAAACTCAGAAAACCGGGGCCCGGGAGATAGCATGGAGGTAAGGCGTTTGCCTTTCATGCAAAAGGTGATTGGTTCGAATCCCGGTGCCCCATATGGTCCCCCGTGCCTGCCAGGAGCAATTTCTGAGCATGGAGCCAGGAGTAATCCCTGAGCGCTGCCAGGTGTGACCCAAAAACAACAACAACAAAAAAAAACTCAGAAAACCACACAGAATGCAGGGGATTGAACACAGGTTAGCCATGTGAAGGCAAGCTGTACTGTCTCCACTGTACTATCTTTCCAGCTCAATAGTTCAAACTTTTAAAAACAAGTTAAACAGATTTTTTCCCAATTTTTTTCTAGAGTCTTACAACTCCTCAGAGGAACATCTGGACTGCTCTGGCTCTTGTGGGGAGAGAGAAAGGAGAGCCATGGGCTCAGGCCACCTGGGGCAGAATCCAATTATTTTTCACTAAACACCATGCAATGTCTACCAAGTCACAAAATGTCTGAAGGGCTCAGTTTCCTCGCTTGTTGAAGGGGTCAATAACATCCACCTTTGCAGTCTGTTTATAACTTAAATAACTCAGTAGAACATAACAAACAATTCAGCAGGAAAACACTTACCTGGCATGTGTGAGGCCTTGGGTTTCATACCTGGCACCACAAACAAAACCAAACAACCAGAAGAACCTGAAACAAAAAGCCAACAAAGGACCACATAGCTGCCAACTGGATTTATAGTTGATGCGGATTTATTAAATTTCTCTCTTTTGATGATGAGGAAGCATAATCCTCTTATTCCCAGGCCCAGGCGTAAAGGGGGCAGTTGGTCTGCATAGCACAGGACCTAAGCGTAGGTGGAGGAATTGTTTTTAAGTTACTGTGGACCACCAAAATGGAACATCTCCCCTCTAGGGCAGGCCCCATTCACAGCCCTCGGAAAATCATAGTTTCATTTTCAGCAAAACCCTGTGGCAGAGTGGGGGAGCCCCTTTGGTACCCATTCTGCTCTGAATGGGTGTCCGCTTGATAGAGAGGCTAGTCCTGCAAGGCTCAGGCTTCTTACACCTGCCCCTGTGTGACCCGCCCATTGGGCTTTCCCGTCCCTCGTTCCAGGGACTGTTGAACTAGACGACCGCCCGCGGGTTCTGAGCAGCTAGCTCCTCTCTGCCTAAGCCAGAAGCTTTTCCCCAGCACTCAAAATAGGTTCCTTTGCCATCTCTGGGAAAAGTCCATGCAGCCCAGTACTCTGCACCAGCCTGTGCCATGTAGATTAACCAGATGTGCTCCCTGGGTTGTGAAAGTCAGGCCCCCTTTATGGATGAACATAGGTCAATATGCTCCAAGTCAGAAGCTAAATTTAAGAAATGGTTTCAAAATGCAGTAGGCAGTGCCATAGAGCTAGTCAGGGGTTTATGGGTTTGCCTTACTCAGGACAGACCCAGATTCCATCCTGCTATTACATATGGTCCCTTGACCTTCTCCAGAGTATATCCCTGAACACAGAGCCAAGAGTAATCCTAGAGCACAGCTGGTGTATCTGTTAACCTCTCAATGCTGCATTCTGCTAAAATCACCCTTCATTAAAAGAAGTAGCTGGACTTTATGTAAATTTTCTGCTCTACTAAAACAGTATTAAGAGAATTATCAACAAACCAATGACTAGGAGAAAATATTTTCAAAAGCTACATCTATTAAAAAACTGTTATTCAAATGTATTTTTCAAAACACAATCATGGAAGAGATGGGCATAATAGACATATATACCAGTAGTGTTCTTCATGCCTGGAAAATTGAGTATACGTTTTTCTCCACTGTACACGTAATTTTCTCCAAGACAGACCACATGCTTTTCAAGAAACATATTTCCCTCAAACCAAGAAGATAGAAATTATACCAACTTTCCTCTTAAATCATGATGCTTTGCAAATGAGAATTAATCTCATACCAAAATGAAGAAAATAGCCCAAACACTTGGAAATTAAATAAAAATAACAATGGATTTTCTAAAAAGAAAATAAAAAGAACCATTAAAAGCAAAATATCTGTTAAAAAAACTAAATGAAGATACATAGTAAAGGAGCAGCAGATGAACCAAAGCAACAGAACTAAAGAGTTGGCCTATGGAGCTGAGTGTGCTTGGAGATCTAAAAACTGATCTAAAAAACTACATGCTGTATGATTCCAACTACATGTTCTTCCAGAAAAGGCAAAACCCTGGATATAGCAGAAAGATCTATGGTTGGTAGGATTTAGGGAGAGGGAGAGATGAGCAGGCAAAGCACAGAGAAATTACTCTAGAATCATGGTAGATGGATATAAGATTTTTCACATTTGCTCAGATCCATAAAATGCACAGCAAGAGTGAACCGAGAATGCAAAGTGTGTTTATCTTGTATCATTAGAGATTCACTATTGTAACAAATGATCCTCTGAAGAGGAAGCATGTATTTCTGTGAAGGGTATGTGGGAAATCCCAGTTCCTTTAACTTTCCTGGGAACCTAAGAACCAAGTACCGTATATATTTTTTAAAGTGGTTATCTTCCCATACACAATTATAACGGCACTGAAAGAGTATTTCCCAACCATAATCCAGTAAGCTTGGGTGGGGTAGGGAGAGAGAGGGAGTAATCTTACTTTAAAGGTTGGGTGAATTCAAAAAGACAATAGAGATGAGAGCTAGGAGGACTGATCCATGGTAGGAAGACTACCACTAAGAGCAGGGGAGAGCAGTTAGGGTAGAGAAGGGACCACTATGACAATGATAGTTGAAAATGATCACTCTGGACAAGCACTGGATGCTGAAAGAAGATAAAGTGAAATACATGATAGCAAACAACAGTATATATATATATATATATATATATATATATATATATATAAGTATGTATCAAGGGGAAAGAGAAAGAGAGTAGAAAATTGTCTAGAGGCAGCTGGGAATGGAGAGGGTGTGGCGGGAGGATGGGAACATTGTACACTGGTGAAGGGTATTGGGCACTTGTATGACTGAAACTCAATGATGAATAACTTATATTATTATTTTTAAAAAGTTGGGTCAAACTGAGTGTTGCTGACCTAGAAAAGCAATTTGATATCATTGCATGCGAGTTCTGAATTCAGTGGAGCTGCCAATGCCAAATAGGAAAGATGGACAAGAAGCTTTTTCATCCTCCCTGTAAACTGTACCTCTAAGCCTCGGCAAGTGATTCAAAGACTACAATCACACTTATTATAGCCTAAACTACATTTAAGAGCATACAAGTTCACTGAGATCTATAAAACACAGCCTTGCCCCACATCCTGATGAGATGCAAGCAGAACAAGTTATGTTTACAGGGTTCAGGGTGGAAGCCCACTTACCCTCAGCATATCAGGGAGCCCATGGGGTGTTTCCTGGTAAAGTCCAGGGGCCAGCAGGGTGTTAGAACGTGTCTCCTAAAGCTCAGGGACAAACTTAAAACTCTTCCTTGACCCAACAGTATGTGGCTGGAATTTTCTTTACCAATTCACTATTACTGTAGTATCTAACAGGTTGGGGTATTACAATATCAAAATTGAAAAAGAGTAAAATACTGATATCTTTGTTCTCAGTATTTCAACCTAGAAAAGTTCTCCACTTGTAGGAGAGGAAACCGAAGGTCAAGTGAGAAACCACCTGCCAAAGGTGGAAGGGCAAGTTTACCAAAGAGCAATGGGATGAACGAACAAAAGGACAGAGGAAGAAAGGTTTGACCTTATTCCTATCTGTTCTTGTCCTCCCATAATGGATCCCTCAAGGAATTTTTGAGGGAACAGGCTTTTACTTCACTCCCCTAAACCCAGGGAAGAGAAAGGAAGGTCTCTGGGAGGAAGAGAGGGAATGAAGTGGAGTAGTAGGACCTATCACAGATGAGAAGGTTCTAGAAAACTGTAGACAAAATATTGTTTCTATAGACAGGTCTAGGCTTTAGTAGATTGCAAGGCAGCTTTGTTGTCTCTGTATTTGCATTACCCTTCTTTGTGACCACAGATTTTTGAGTCTATCACATAAATAAATATCTACAGCTAATTACCTTTCTTCCATTGTCAGTGTCCCTGGTCTCAGATATTAAAAAAAATGCATGAACATTGGGGCTGGAGCAATAGTACAATGGTCAGGGCACTTGACTTATACACAGCCTACCCATGTTCAATCCTCAGCATGGCTTATGGGAACCTGAGCCTATAAGGGGTGATCCCTGAATACAGAGCCAGAAGTAACCCCTGAGCATAGCCAGCTGTGACCTCAAAACAAAACATAGGGGTCCGGGAGATAGCATGGAGGTAAGGCGTTTGCCTTTCATGCAAAAGGTCATCGGTTCGATTCCCGGTGCCCCAGATGGTCCCCCGTGCCTGCCAGGAGCAATTTCTGAGCATAGAGCCAGGAATAACCCCTGAGCACTGACGGGTGTGACCCCCCCCCAAAAAAACAAAACATAAACAATGCACTGACGGTATCATCCCAAGTGAGTAGAACAGTGGTTCTTAAGGCTTGATCTCCAGGCTTTGTTTCAAAGGCCCCAGTTATTTCTTGGAGCTCTGCAGGCATGTTGCCACTGTACTGTCTAAGGCAATTGAGAGCATATGGAAGGGGCAAGGGTCAATGCATGGAGACATGGCATTTGTTTGTAGAGAACAGGTGTGAAGTGGGGTGGGGGGATGGGCGCCCTACATAATACCCACATAAAAGGGGGAAGTGTGTGGTGAGATGTGGGAGGTAGGTGTGTTACCCAAGGCTCCCCTGTTCATGGGAAGTGATCTGTCGCCTGCCTCTAAATGCCTCCCAACCCCTCCTTGGGCCTGCTCCCTTGAACTCCCTTAGGAAGTGTTTGGGCTCAGAGATCCATATGCCAGTCAGGCTGACCTACATTAAAGTATAGCTTTGGCCCAGAACCACGGAGGCAGAAAACCTCAAATGCGCAAAGATCAAGGCTTGTTTGGGACATGTGTTGACTCTGAGACAAGCTGGATCACCTGGTGTCTAGAGGGGCTGAATGGTGGGGCCACCTGGCTTGTTTCAACTGGATGCACCTGCAGACCCCCTGGGTTCCTGTGAGCCAAGACTACACAGCCCAGCCTTCCGCTGACACCCCACAGAAGAAACCTGCCATGCAGGGCAGAGGAGGAGCTGGGGGAGACCTGAGTGAGGAGGATCAGAGCCCCGCTCTCCTCTGCTCTCTGCCTGACCCTTTATCGCCAGGATCTGATTCATCCTGTGTGGGATTCAGCATGTGTGGGGCAGACAGCCCCAAATATATGGAGCAGCGACCAGGTGCAGTCCTGATCTCAGAGGAGATGAGGTAGGGGGCATGTACCTGAATGTTGGGTAGAGGTGGAGCTCTGGATAAACTCGAGGGCCAAGTGGACCAGGCCCAGTGATCCGGGTCTTCTGGAAAGTCTCTGCTCATGTGGAAGGAGCCTTCACCTGGGGGAAAACCTGGTCTTTGAGCTTCTCTAGGCTTATAGGAGTGAAGCTAGCAAGCACCTGCTCCCTCTGCAGCTTGAGAGGCTTCCCTGCAGGTGCTGGCAGTTTTGGGGCTGCAGAACCATCCATACCAAAGTGCAGGGCGAAAAAGGGCTTTCTTGCTTTTCTAGGATGGATTTTTTTCTGTGAAGCTGTGATCTGTGAGGATGAGAGTGAAGAGGAAGAAGAAACTTCACCATGATACAGCTGAACACAGGAGAGGTGCTGGATCAGAGGGCACGGACAGATGTGAAGAAGGTGACCGCAAGCTGGATCACCTGAACTTGGCCACAGAAACAGAACCCAAGTCACCCACCTTCTTTTCCTTAAGTAGTGACCCAGGCCTCTCACTGTAAGTTTGGGTAAACTAGGCAAGTGGGTCAATTTGATTGTACAAGTATGTGGTCCTACCCAGGCTATGCAGTGCTAGGACTCAAAGTGGGGTCCTGTGCATCCTCATCTTGCTCCCTAAATGCTATACTAGCTCCCGGCCCCACACATCACACTCTTTACCTTCTCTGTCCCTGCAGCATTTGAAATGAAGCACTTAAAAATACCTTATTGGGCAGAGAGTTAGGACAGGGGTTAAGGGACTTGCTTTGTAATGAGGCCAATTCTGGTCCTTCAAGCACCACCAGCAGTGATCCATGAACACAGACAAATGTGTCCACCTGCCCCCATATATCAGTCTTTTAAACAAACACAGAAAGTGGATCAGAGTGAAGATTATGCCTATGAAGAGTGTTGTTCACTCACTTGATTACTGACATTGTAGACCTCCAAGTGGGCCAGAAAGGGGTGAGGTGGTAGTCAACCACTGGAATTCAAACCTCAGAAATGGCCATACTTTGGGTTTGGAGTGGCAGTACAGCAGATAGGACACTTGCCGTGCAGGCAGCCAACCCAGGTTTGATTCCCAACACCTCATATGGTTCCCTGAGCTAATTGAAAGTGATCTCTGAACTCAATGCCTTGAGTAAACCCTGAGTGAGGTCCAAAAACAAAGACAAAAAAGACAAAATAGAAAGGAGCGAGCACGTTAGATAGCATTGATTTTGTGAGAGCCAAAAGGCTGTATAACGTGTTTGTGACCTAAAGTGGTAGATATGTGGAAGCCATCGAGTAGACTTGCTTTGGGGGCTAGGGGCTGCTGAGAGATCCCTGGAACTTTCTTTGAGAACAAGGAACTTACTTTTAAAAATTAATTCATTCATTTGTTTTTGGTTTGGGATCATATACCTGGCAGTACTTGGGATTTACTCCTGGTACTACCCTTAAGAATCATTCCTGGCAAACTCAGGGGACTACATGGTATTAGACCATTACTTGACACAAACTCTCCAGAAACAGAAATAAGTGAAAGTAAAACAAGTTAATTAGAACTCAGACCCTTGGGCCAAAGTGACTTTCAGAGCCCCGAGCTTCCTTCACACACATATTATATATGCTCTTCCTTACACAGGCTGTGGGAGACAAATCCATATTCTTACCTTATCCGAAGCAAAGCAGAAATGCAGAGGCAAATGTGCTGGTTAGAATATCCTGAAAAGCACCCCACAAGAAAATCGCAAAAAACAATGGGGAAGCCTATATTTCCTTTATAAGTTTGCGACCTATATAATACTACCTCTTAACCTGCTTGTCCCCAAATGTAAGGTAGTTCCCTGCATCACTTTGTCCCATTAATTACTTTTTTAACTCATTTAAAATTTTTTCTATATATATGTGAGAATATATATATTTATTTTTTTGTCTTGTTTCTGTTTTCTTCACTTCCTTAACTTCACCTCTTCTGGTTCTGCTTGGTACAAAAACCTATAATAAAAAGTCTCGCTTGAGATAATAGCTCAGGTCAAAACCAGGGCACAGAGAGGATGGAGCCTGACACTCCCACCCCCAAATGCACCAGCAATATAGTATAGCATCATTTCTTCCTGCAAAGGCATTCTAAAAAAGGGGAAATTTTACATATAAAAACAAGCTCTTATCTAGTAGGGATAAGAACTCATATTTTTTTTATAATTTTTTTTATTATGAGAACAGAGATGCAAAGAAAGAGGAAAGGGTAAAGTTACAGTGGAAGGACAATCACACATAAACAGAATTCTCAGTTGCCCCATCGATGATATCTCAGTCTTGAACTTTCAGCAATGAACAAGAAAAACAAAACAGAGCCCATGTACAATTACTTTGTCCCCCAAATCTCCAGATTGTGGTACATACTATTAAGAACTCATATTTTTTTACAATACAGGGGCACCTCCCCCCTAGAACATAAGTCATGTGGACCGAACTTAGACTATAGCTGATTAGACAGTGACCATCCAACCCAAAACCCTAGATCCCAGACATAGAACTGACACAGTTCTCTGAAACAGCAGTGATAATAATGTCCCTCTGGGACATTATTAATATTGCTCTGATACCAAACATGCACCAGTTTTGACATGATATCCTGACAATGAGGAAATGGCATCAACTTGATCTAAGAGCAGGTTATCTTACATCACCATCTAACGATAGGATGAAGTCAGAAGATTTGTCATCCTTTGATCTGTGCAAAAGCCAAGATCGTTATCTACAGAAGACTGACTTTGACAAACATGACTGGACAGAACTTGTCCTGGGACCAATAAAAAAGCCCTAGTCTAGGCTTTGGCCTACAACCAAGATCTCTAATTCCAGAGATCTGACTGAGACAACTGCAACTCCAACTGAAAAGGTCTTCTGGAAATATAAGACACTATCTAGGCTTCATCCTAGGTTCAGTGCAAAATCCAAGACCACTAACTACAGAAGACTGATTAAAACAACAGTGATGGAACAGAACTTCTAGAACCGTAAAGAAAGACTTCATCATAGGCTCCATTCTTTGACCTGTCCAGATCTCTAGATACAGAGGCCTGATTTTATCATCCATGGCGGAACAGAAGTTTTCCATATACCACAGAAGGACCTAGGGGAGAGTAAATGAACATTTATGGAGTCTGTAGTTATCCCATGACAGTATCTCTTAGTCCAAGGGAATTCCCTTTCTAATTTCCCCAATATTTACTGTGCCTATGCAGAAAGAAAAAAAAAAGAACAAAATAATTTTGGGGGGGCTTGCTATTGTTGTTGCTGTTGTTGTTTTCATTTTGTGTGCTTTGTTTTGTTTTTATTTAGGACCGTGCTATTATGTGGTGGTTGTCTTTATTGCTGTGGTGCTTTTTGAATTTTTTTGTTTGATTTTTCTTTTTGTATTGTTGTGTTACTCGTCCTTTTTCCCCTTTCTTCTCTCAAATTAATATTTATAGCCTCTAGAAGGACTCTGCCCAGTTTTTGGTTGTTTGATTTTTACCCCATTTTATTTTATTATATTTTTTCTTTTTTCTCTTCTTCAAACAGAACCACATAACTTGAACCATCTTGTTCCGCCTCTCAAATTGAGGGGGAAATAGTGCAGGGTACCAAGACCAAACAATTGTATGATCACTAACCCTAAGCCAATGACAACAGAACCGATACCCAATCAACAACAAGCTAGACATGAAGAAGACCACTTATACTAGCAACCCGAGGGGTAAGGGAGGAGGATAGGGGACACATGCATGCTGAGAACGGGGTTAGAAGGAGGACAATTTTGGTGGTGGAAATTCCCCTGATTCAGTGTCAATATGTACCTAGAATAGTACTGTGAAAGATTGGTAATCAACTGTGGTCAAAATAAAAATTGTTATTATTAAAAAAAAACAAAGAATATCCTGAAAAGCTTGTGACAGGCAACATGTTTTCTTCTACATTGGTGGCCTAATTTATGGCAGTAGCTACCCAACCAAGAATGTCTCCATTCATGGCTGGTTTCTATTTTTGCAGGACTGTGCTGTCTCAGTGGGCTGTATTGTCTCACAGAATACAGGGTATTGAATCCAGGGTGGCCATTTGCAAGGCAAATGTCCTATCCACTGCACAATTGCTTTGACCCAAGAGTGACTTTTTGAGTAGAGGTCAGAATATATTCAATGATGAGTGGGTCCCTGAGAGTCAGTTCATGAGAGCCTCATGAACACCTTTTCCTCACAGGAGGTAGGTACTTCAGTGCACTACAGACAAGCTCACAGCTGAGTTGTCTAAGTAATATTTTAGGAGCTGAGCTAGACTTTGCAGTACCACTACCAACAGAGACCGCTAACTTGGCACAAGATCAGATTGTACATACTAGCTGCAAAAGTTTTTCAGTTCTAGGAACAGTTTAGTACCAACTACTTCAGCCACACTGAAGAGCACCCAGATGGCTGAAGTGCAGGACCCAGAATGGGGCAGGAGCCAGAGCACAAGGAGAGGGTGTTTGTCTTGCTTGTGACCGACCTGGGTTAGATCTTCAACCCTACAGGCTATCCCAAACACTTCCACGTGATATCCCTGTGTTTAGAGCCAGAAGTACAGTCAATTTGGCACCCCTACCAAAACAACAGCAACAACAATAAATCAAACCAAGAACTTGGGGTTGTGGAAAGACCAAGTAAACATGTCAGTCTGGGCCCAAGTTTAAACTGTCCTGGTTCTTGTCCCCATTGTAAAATAAAAATTCACAAGTGGTGAGATCACTCCAAACACTGTATTTCTAACCCCTAAGGCGATAGGTCTGATGAAGTAGGGTAGTGGCGGAGAAATAATAACAAGCCAGTCAGCAAAAGATATTAATTGGAGTCAGTCTGCTTTTCACTTCACAGCCTCTTTCTGCTAGGTGCTCTCTCTCTGCCCTGCCAAAAGCCAGAACTGCTTTCTTTATTTAAACTAACTCAATTATTTATTAACATAAATAATTGAGTTTAATTATAATTATTATTTATTCAATACCAGGATGGGGAAGGTCGAGTCAGATACAAAAGTAACTATTCAGTGGGATTTTACATATCAAAGGAAGAGGTTACTGGAAAGAGAAAGTTGGGGGAATACCTTTGTTTCAAGTAGTGGTCCTCAAACTACGGCCCGCGGGCCACATACTGTATTTGTTCCCATTTTGTTTCTTCACTTCAAAATAAGATATATGCAGTGTGCATAGGAATTTGTTCGTAGTTTTTGTTTTTACTATAGTCTGGCCTCCAACAATCTGAGGGACAGTGAGCTGGCCCCCTGTTTAAAAAGTTTGAGGACCCCTGGTTTAGGGTTTTAGCTAGGTTCACCTTACACCCATGAGTTGGAGTCAGGGGACAGCAGATCTGCTTTTTATTCTGATTGATCACTTGGAGTGGCTGAGAGAACTACTGATAAAATGGCAAGAGTAGAGAGGAGTCAGGGGAGCTTGGTGGCAGAGAGCCTGCTTTCTGTGCATAAGACCGTGAGATCTATTTCAAGGAAGTACCACTTGGGATTTCCAGAAGCACAACAAACAACAAACTTCACAATCTCCCACATACCGCAACTGTGTGCAGCCCTGTAACATTAATAACAATGAAAAGGGAAGAGAAGATAAGTAGATCATGAATTAAAGTGACAATGGTGAGTGTATGTGTAAGGGGTTCATGAAGTGGATGAAGACATAACAGCACCTCACAAAGAGTAGAAAAGTGTTAGTGGGAACTTTTTGAGGTGTTAGGAATAGGGCCTGGCAGGTGTGACCTTGGTACTGCTGCTAGGTCATCTGCCTTATGCAGATGGTTTCTGCTGCAGAAACTATCCATGCATGACACATCTGTTCAGTCCTTCATTTTTTAGTGAATCACCATGAGATACAGAGTTAAAAGTTTTTGATGATTTCAGTCATGCAGTGTTCCAAGACCCATCCCTCTACCAGTATTCATTTCCTGCCGCCAATTTTTCCTAATTTACCCCTCACCACCTGCAGTCTGCCTTTATGACAGACACTCCCCCTTTTTCCCTTTTAGCCACTGTGGCTTGCAATACTGTATTATTGAAAGAGTGTTGTGCATATCACTTTACCTCCTTTCAGCACCCAGTTCTTGACCAGAATGATCATTATCAACTGTCACTGTGATAGTGTTCCCTCTCTGTCCTAACTGCACTCCCCATCCCCACCTTCACTTTGTGTCAAGCTTCCTACTATGTACCAGTCTTCCTGGCCCTCATTCCTGTTGTCACAGACAACTTTGTTTGTTTTGTTTTGTGTCACACCCAGCAGTGCTCAGGGGTTACTCCTGGCTATGTGCTCAGAAATCGCTTCTGGTTTGGGGGACCATATAGGATGCCAGGGATTGAACCGAAGTCCCTCCTGGGTTAGACACGTACAAGGCAAATGCCCAACTACTGCGCTGTCACTCTGGTCCCTTTTTTGGAGCTTACTAGAGGAGCTGGGCTGTTTTCTGCTGGGCATGTTTCCAATTCTTTTTTTTTTTTTTTTTTTGGTTTTTGGTTTTTGGGCCACACCCAGTGATGCTCAGGGGTTACTCCTGGCTATTCGCTCAGAAGTTGCTCCTGGCAGGCACGGGGGACCATATGGGAAACCGGGGGATTGAACCATGGTCCGTCCTAGGTTAGCACAGGCACCTTACCTCCAGCGCCACTGCCCGGCCCCCCATGTTTCCAATTCTTTAATTCTCTGAAAATGCAACTCCAGTTGATGTACTGGCTTTCTGTAACTTTTTCAATAGTATTTCTTCTCTGATCATCATACTCTCTCTCTCTCTCTCTATATATATATATATATATATTATTTATACATATCAATATAAGTATATTCAGGGGCCAGAATAATAGTATGGCAGGTAGAGCACTTGTCTTGCATCCAGCTGACCCAACTTTGATCCCTGATTCTCCTTATGGTTCCCTGAGTGCACCCCAAGTGATCCTTAAGCACAAAGTCAGGAATAAACCCTGAACACAGCAGGTATAGCCCCAAAACAAACATATATATATGTATATCTATATACATATATATATATGTGTGTGTATGCATATATATTAAAAAGTGAAAATTTTATTGGCCCAGCTATAAATATAAATAAAAGAATATACATGCATTAAAATCGGCAAAAATCAGCTGAAATCTTCCAACCTCCGGAAATAATCTGAGTTAACATTCAAATGTGTATTCTTCGTTTGTTTTTTTTTCCTAATGCCTGTTTCTTAAACATAGGTAATTCCCTTCTCTCTAAAACTTTGTGTATAGTATTTACTATTTTAGAATCTGCTTTTAATTTTATTTTCTATATATTTTATTGTTTTTATTTGGGGGGTACCACCCCAGCTGGTGCTCAGGGCTGACTCTTGATTTGGTGCTTGGAGAGTCATTTCCTTCTGAACTCAAGGGACCACATGCTGCTTCAGTCTAGACCACTGAGCTCTCCTTCTGGCTCTGCTTTTAAATTCAAGAATGCACCATCAAAAGACGTTGGGTGTAACTCCACCCTGAATTTAGGTGTATCTACCTGAGTCCCTCCTATTTATGGGAGGAGTCTTGGGCGGATATAACCTGTAACTTTACCTGCAGACCCCGCCCAGTTCCTGGGAGGGGTCTGAAGAAGGTGATATAAGGCCTTGGTCTAGGAAGATTAGGGGCTTTGGTCTTTGGGCTTTTGGTCTTATGCCAGCATGGAGGTCAAAGAGGTGACACGGATGAAAGAAGATGCAGGGCTAACTATGAAGGGCATGCATAAAAGGTTAGCAGCCACATCAGCTGGCTAGGGCAATAATGATGTTATCTCTCATGAAACCTGCCTGTGAGTGAGTTCAATACCTGTTGCTTTCCTGGACCCCAGACCCGCTGGCTGATGGGGGTTGGAGCTATGTGGTTGGGGCCTAAGAATAAAGGCCTCCGTCCATCACCATTCAGCACCATCATTAGTTATTTAATTCAACAGTTGGGATGTGAAAGTGAGTGAATAGGAGCCTGTAGTTGATCCCATGACAGTATGCTTCAAGGGCGGAGAAAC